>OX465106.1:24548959-24603959 GCA_949987565.1 Luidia sarsii
AATGGTACTGTACTTATTGATTTAGTTTTTAAGTACAACGGTCAGTTTCACTAAACCCATCATAACTAAGGTTCAATCGCAAGACGATGAGCGATGCACAGACACCATACGGTTGATCACAACCTACGATGGTCTATTCGTTGTAAGTCAAGTTAACGATGCATCGCAAGGCTTTGTGAAATCCACACCATGTCCTTTAATTGGGTTATTGAAGCCACTAGCTAGACGGCTGCAGTCAATCCCCATAGATTTGTGTGCTGTTTCTGGTCATGGCCAAGAGAGGTAGACAAAGCCCTAGCCTCTGGCCTTTTCAGGAGAGTCTCCGATCAAGTCCCCAGCTTTGTTGGAGTAGTCTTTGTACAAAGATGAAGCCTGCGTCCGAGTCACAGGCTGAGGCTAAGGCCGAAGCTGAAGCTGAGCCTGACCCAGAGCTAGAGACACAGTCAGAGCCACAGCCACAGGCCCGAGCCCAACCCATAGCCTGAGCCTAACTCTTAGCCTGGCCCTGAGGCTGACCCAGAGGTTGGTCCAGAGGCTGAGCTTGAGTCAGAGCCACAGCCAAAGCAACAGCCACAGCCAAAGGCACAGCCTGACCAATAGCCTCACCCTTAGCCAGAGCCAGAGCCTGACACTGAGGCTACCACAGAGCCTGAGGCTAAGCCAGAGCCACAGCCACAGCCACAGCCACAGCCACAGCCACAGCCACAGCCACAGCCACAGCCACAGCCACAGCCACAGCCACAGCCACAGCCACAGCCACAGCCACAGCCACAGCCACAGCCACAGCCACAGCCTGAGCCTGAGCCTGAGCCTGAGCCAGAGCCAGAGCCACAACCAACTTATCTCCCAGCTTTGTTTGCCTTTGTAGGTGGAGATGTACAACTTCATGGCCAAAGACAACGTGCCATTCCACAGTGTCGTGTTTCCCTGTACCCTGCTGGGGGCGGACGATAATTACAGCTTAGTTAATCACCTTGTGGCAGCGGGTATGTATCTGACTGAGAGGCTTCATGCAGGGCAGGTTTTCACGCTTTCCCGCAGTCTGGCGAACCATTGCAGGCATGCAACTTTTCCGCGGATCTGCGGATTTCCGCGGGTTTTTTTTATTCGGCCGTAAAAAAAAAAAAAATCTGTAAAAAAAATTTAATTAATTAATTTAAAAAAAACAAAAAAACAATGCATCTGAATATTTCTTCTCCCCTAACTATTATTTAAAACACATTCTGAGATCAGGTTAAAAACTTTGATTTACTTTTCATTTTGTGTAAACAAAAAACAAAACAAAAAATCAATTTTCTGGGTGTATGCCTTGAAAAAGGTTAAAATCTGTCACTCAGCTTAAAGTCATAAGTTGTCACAAACTGCTCAGAATGCACCACAGAGCATCTAGAATCCAAAATTTTCACGGGCCTTTTCCTCTTTTTTTTTAACAATTCAAGAGTTGCATGCCAGGCCATTGGTGGCACCGCGGTTGACGTGGCAACGGGCTCCCTCCATCCCTCTCTCGCCTCTCTGACATCCCCGCGGTGTTATCCCAGCCTCAACACCCCGGGATGTCCTCCCATCTCTTCCTTTTTTTTTCTGGCTACCTCTCTTCTTCCTCCCCAGGAAGTAAACTGAAGTAAATAGTTAAAACAGAATATTAGGGGACTAAATAAATCCACAACAACCCTAAAGTGTGATCTAAAGGTCACCGTAGGGCCGGATGGATTGCAACTCTGTGATTTCAGGCCTCGGTAGGAAAGCCCCACCTCATAGCTCTGCTCTATAACCAGCCTGATTTTTTTCCCACGATCTTTCTCTCTTCCTGTGAGTGTAGTAAGGTCACCTTGGGTCCAGGGATTATTAGGCAAAAGCCGGCATTCCAGAAGATGACTCAAGGAGAAGTGAAACGACAAATGACGAGCGACCTTTTGAGAAAGGTCCTGCTAGGATCGAAACGTCAGGCCCACTAAATCTTGAGATATGCATTTTGGTAATTTTAGTCAGTAAGCAGTTTGCAACATTTTTGTATATCACTCAAATTGAGTTTTTTTTTTTTTTTCTTTTTGGGGGGGATGGATTTTTGTTGTGCAGAGTATCTGAACTACGAGGACGGCAAATTCTCCAAGAGTCGGGGCGTGGGCGTCTTCGGGGACATGGCCCGGGAGACTGGCATCCCCAGCGACATCTGGCGCTTCTACCTCCTCTACGTCCGGCCCGAGACCATGGACAGCACCTTCAGCTGGGCCGACCTGATGCTGAAGAACAACAGCGAGCTCCTGAACAACCTGGGCAACTTCATCAACAGGTGGATGGGGTCTTTCTTCTCCTTCCCGAGTCCTTACTCTCAACTAAACTCGACCTTACAAAATACTGGACGTAGGTGACCCCATTAGGCGTGAGGGTAGTGAGGTCAGCTTGGCTACAGGGTATGAAGGGCTTCTGCTTGAGTCCTTTCTCTCAATTAAACTCGACCTTACAAAATACTGGACGTAGGCGACCCCTTTAAGCGTGAGGGTAGTGAGGTCAGCTTGGGTACAGGGTATGAAGGGCTTCTGCTTGAGTCCTTTCTCTCAGTTAAACTCGACCTTACAAAATACTGGACGTAGGCGACCCCTTTAAGCGTGAGGGTAGTGAGGTCAGCTTGGGTACAGGGTATGAAGGGCTTCTGCTTGAGTCCTTTCTCTCAGTTAAACTCGACCTTACAAAATACTGGACGCAGGCGACCCCTTTAAGCGTGAGGATAGTGAGGTCAGCTTGGGTACAGGGTATAAGGGCTTCTGCTTGAGTCCTTTCTCTCAGTTAAACTCGACCTTACAAAATACTGGACGCAGGCGACCCCTTTAAGGGTTGAGGATAGTGAGGTCAGCTTGGGTACAGGGTATGAAGGGCTTCTGCTTGAGTCCTTTCTCTCAGTTAAACTCGACCTTACAAAATACTGGACGCAGGCGACCCCTTTAAGGGTTGAGGATAGTGAGGTCAGCTTGGGTACAGGGTATAAGGGCTTCTGCTTGAGTCCTTTCTCTCAGTTAAACTCGACCTTACAAAATACTGGACGCAGGCGACCCCTTTAAGCGTGAGGATAGTGAGGTCAGCTTGGCTACAGGGTATAAGAGCTTCTTCTCGAGTCCTTCTTCTCAGTTAAACTCGACCTTACAAAATACTGGACGCAGGCGACCCCATTAGGCGTGAGGGTAGTGAGGTCAGCTTGGGTACAGGGTATGAAGGGCTTCTGCTTGAGTCCTTTCTCTCAGTTAAACTCGACCTTACAAAATACTGGACGCAGGCGACCCCTGAGTGTAGTGAGGTCAGCTTGGATCAGGCAGAAGTGGGCATTACAGACGATGACTCATGGTCTCCCTCCTCTGCACATTCACTCTTTGCCTCATCTCCACAGGTGCCTGAGCTTCCTGGAGAAGAACTTTGGGGGCATGGTGCCCCCGGTGGCCCTTGGGGCGGAGGACGAGCGGCTCCTGGCGCTGGTCGCCCGCGAGCTGCGGGAGTACCGGCAGCTGCTGGAGCGGGCCAAGATCCGCGACGCCCTGCGCCACATCCTGAACGTGTCGCGGCTGGGCAACCAGCACATCCAGGCCAGCCAGCCCTGGGTCCTGGTCAAGGGCAGCGACAAGGACAGGTGAGCCCTGCCCCCCCCCCTCCAGCATCAAACGACTTGCATAGCCTGAAAAGAATCGCTCCAGTGGCCGCACTGGCCGTGAAAGATTCTCCACGCCCAAGCGCTTTCATCAGGCATATATACACCGATGATAGTTGGGAATCCAGCAGTCTCCTGACGACAGGCAGAGTACACACTACCCCAAACGTTGAGTTACCGGCTCTTTTTAGAGCCACACTCCTCGAAAGAGACGTGTTTCAATGGTGTCACCGCAAACCTTCCACTCGCATAATTGGTTGGTAACAACAAATCAGGATAAATAGGTTTGCGGAGACACCATGTAAATTCTCCTGAAGACGAGCAGAGTTTACTGTTCGAAATGTCAAGTTCCTCCGGTTCTTTTCAGAACCACACTTACTCACAAAAGAGAATTTACATGGTGTCTCCGCAAACCTATTTATCCTGATCTTCTCACCATGCAAACCTTCAAATCTCAACAACAAATCACTCAGATGAGGTGGATGAGACGAGTAAGTTGCTCAAAGTCGGCGTGAACTCCGTAAATGCGTTGCTGAATGACGCTTGTCTATCTGTGTGACCGCAGAGCCCGTGCCGGCAGCGTGATCGGTCTGTGCGCCAACATCTCCTGCCTGCTGTCCACCATGCTGCTGCCGTACATGCCAGTCACCAGCGAGGCCATCCAGGCCCAGCTCCAAGCCCCGCCAGACTGCAACGTCATCACCGACCAGTTCGTCTGCTACCTACCGGCAGGCCACAAGATAGGCATGGTGAGTGGGGTTGAAGTCGACGAGGGCTTGGCCCCGCTCGACGTAATATACTTGGACATTTAATTCAATGCTGCAACTCGTTTACAAAATGCACTGTGAATTAATACAATACAATACAATCATGTAATAAAAGATGATATAAAAATTAACAATGCAGAAATGTAATCAATAATTTAGTCCAGGTTGGCAACATTTAGGCATAGGGTGAAGCAAAAGCTTTTGTTCCCTGACCTAGGGGACAGTCAGACAACAAGGGGACAGACGGGACAGACCGGACAAGTACATACACTTAATAACTATCAAACACATTTACAGGTGTAAGAATTAACGCATGACAGTTAAATGCTATCTCTAATTTTGTTAAATGGTACGCGTTTTTAGTTTTTCGTTAAAGATTTGGAGATTGGGTGATGATTTTCTGGTATCATCAAGACTATTCCAGAATAATGTGCCACGTTGTATTGTACAATTTTTAAATCAATAATAAATAATAAGCACCAAGTGCCCAGTGCTTTGCCCGATTGCCCAATGAAAGTACATCAGGCAGCTCGGGCGGGTTTCGGACCCGCAACTCTTGCTTTCGAGTGCAGGCATCCTAACCACTTGACAACCGAGCTGGTCGAGACATCTGCACTTAGAAAGCAGAGAAGTCGCAGGTCAGAATTCTGCCCAAGCTTCCATGAAAATTGCTTATTTTATCAAGCAGGGCAAACCCTCATTGGATTGCAATCTCCTCAATGCAAACATCATGCTATATCTATGAGTGGGTTGAAGTTAGTTCATTCCTCTTTGACCCGGTTGTGACTTAATGCCGCAGTGAGTTCCTTCCATCTAGTCCTAATCCTTGGCTATGTACTGTGCCTGGTTAGTTTAGTTTCTTCATCCCTGTTGGGACATAAGGCTGCAGTGAGTTCCTTCCATCTAGTCCTAATCCTTGGCCATGTACTGTGCCTGGTTAGTTTAGTTTCTTCATCCCTGTTGGGACATAAGGCTGCAGTGAGTTCCTTCCATCTAGTCCTAATCCTTGGCTATGTACTGTGCCTGGTTAGTTTAGTTTATTCATCCCTGTTGGGACATAAGGCCGCAGTGAGTTCCTTCCATCTAGTCCTAATCCTTGGCTATGTACTGTGCCTGGTTAGTTTAGTTTCTTCATCCCTGTTGGGACATAAGGCTGCTGTGAGTTCCTTCCATCTAGTCCTAATCCTTGGTTATGTACTGTGCCTGGTTAGTTTAGTTTCTTCATCCCTGTTGGGACATAAGGCTGCAGTGAGTTCCTTCCATCTAGTCCTAATCCTTGGCTATGTACTGTGCCTGGTCAGTTTAGTTTCTTCATCCCTGTTGGGACATAAGGCTGCAGTGAGTTCCTTCCATTTAGTCCTAATCCTTGGCCATGTACTGTGCCTGGTTAGTTTAGTTTCTTCATCCCTGTTGGGACATAAGGCTGCAGTGAGTTCCTTCCATCTAGTCCTAATCCTTGGCTATGTACTGTGCCTGGTTAGTTTAGTTTATTCATCCCTGTTGGGACATAAGGCCGCAGTGAGTTCCTTCCATCTAGTCCTAATCCTTGGCTATGTACTGTGCCTGGTTAGTTTAGTTTCTTCATCCCTGTTGGGACATAAGGCCGCAGTGAGTTCCTTCCATCTAGTCCTAATTCTTGGCTATGTACTGTGCCTGGTTAGTTTGGTTTCTTCATCCCTGTTGGGACATAAGGCTGCAGTGAGTTCCTTCCATCTAGTCCTAATCCTTGGCCATGTACTGTGCCTGGTTAGTTTAGTTTCTTCATCCCTGTTGGGACATAAGGCTGCAGTGAGTTCCTTCCATCTAGTCCTAATCCTTAGCTATGTACTGTGCCTGGTTAGTTTAGTTTCTTCATCCCTGTTGGGACATAAGGCTGCAGTGAGTTCCTTCCATCTAGTCCTAATCCTTGGCTATGTACTGTGCCTGGTTAGTTTAGTTTCTTCATCCCTGTTGGGACATAAGGCTGCAGTGAGTTCCTTCCATCTTGACCGAATCCTTAGCTGTGGTACTGTGCCTGGTTAGTTTAGTTTCTTCATCCCTGTTGGGACATAAGGCTGCAGTGAGTTCCTTCCATCTAGTCCTAATCCTTGGCTATGTACTGTGCCTGGTTAGTTTAGTTTCTTCATTCCTGTTGGGACATAAGGCTGCAGAGAGTTCCTTCCATCTAGTCCTAATCCTTGGCCATGTACTGCGCCTGGTTAGTTTAGTTTCTTCATCCCTGTTGGGACATAAGGCTGCAGTGAGTTCCTTCCATTTAGTCCTAATCCTTGGCTATGTACTGTGCCTGGTTAGTTTAGTTTCTTCATCCCTGTTGGGACATAAGGCTGCAGTGAGTTCCTTCCATCTAGTCCTAATCATTGGCTATGTACTGTGCCTGGTTAGTTTAGTTTCTTCATCCCTGTTGGGACATAATGCCGCAGTGAGTTCCTTCCATCTAGTCCTAATCCTTAGCTATGTACTGTGCCTGGTTTGTTTAGTTTCTTCATCCCTGTTGGGACATAAGGCTGCAGTGAGTTCCTTCCATCTAGTCCTAATCCTTGGCTATGTACTGTGCCTGGTTAGTTTAGTTTCTTCATCCCTGTTGGGACATAAGGCTGCAGTGAGTTCCTTCCATCTAGTCCTAATCCTTGGCTATGTACTGTGCCTGGTTAGTTTAGTTTATTCATCCCTGTTGGGACATAAGGCCGCAGTGAGTTCCTTCCATCTAGTCCTAATCCTTGGCTATGTACTGTGCCTGGTTAGTTTAGTTTCTTCATCCCTGTTGGGACATAAGGCCGCAGTGAGTTCCTTGCATCTAGTCCTAATTCTTGGCTATGTACTGTGCCTGGTTAGTTTGGTTTCTTCATCCCTGTTGGGACATAAGGCTGCAGTGAGTTCCTTCCATCTAGTCCTAATCCTTGGCCATGTACTGTGCCTGGTTAGTTTAGTTTCTTCATCCCTGTTGGGACATAAGGCTGCAGTGAGTTCCTTCCATCTAGTCCTAATCCTTAGCTATGTACTGTGCCTGGTTAGTTTAGTTTCTTCATCCCTGTTGGGACATAAGGCTGCAGTGAGTTCCTTCCATCTAGTCCTAATCCTTGGCTATGTACTGTGCCTGGTTAGTTTAGTTTCTTCATCCCTGTTGGGACATAAGGCTGCAGTGAGTTCCTTCCATCTTGACCGAATCCTTAGCTGTGGTACTGTGCCTGGTTAGTTTAGTTTCTTCATCCCTGTTGGGACATAAGGCTGCAGTGAGTTCCTTCCATCTAGTCCTAATCCTTGGCTATGTACTGTGCCTGGTTAGTTTAGTTTCTTCATTCCTGTTGGGACATAAGGCTGCAGAGAGTTCCTTCCATCTAGTCCTAATCCTTGGCCATGTACTGCGCCTGGTTAGTTTAGTTTCTTCATCCCTGTTGGGACATAAGGCTGCAGTGAGTTCCTTCCATTTAGTCCTAATCCTTGGCTATGTACTGTGCCTGGTTAGTTTAGTTTCTTCATCCCTGTTGGGACATAAGGCTGCAGTGAGTTCCTTCCATCTAGTCCTAATCATTGGCTATGTACTGTGCCTGGTTAGTTTAGTTTCTTCATCCCTGTTGGGACATAATGCCGCAGTGAGTTCCTTCCATCTAGTCCTAATCCTTAGCTATGTACTGTGCCTGGTTAGTTTAGTTTCTTCATCCCTGTTGGGACATAAGGCTGCAGTGAGTTCCTTCCATCTAGTCCTAATCCTTGGCTGTGTACTGTGCCTGGTTAGTTTAGATTCTTCATCCCTGTTGGGACATAAGGCAGCAGTGAGTTCCTTCCATCTAGTCCTAATCCTTGGCTATGTACTGTGCCTGGTTAGTTTAGTTTCTTCATCCCTGTTGGGACATAAGGCTGCAGTGAGTTCCTTCCATCTAGTCCTAATCCTTGGCTATGTACTGTGCCTGGTTAGTTTAGTTTCTTCATCCCTGTTGGGACATAATGCCGCAGTGAGTTCCTTCCATCTAGTCCTAATCCTTAGCTATGTACTGTGCCTGGTTAGTTTAGTTTCTTCATCCCTGTTGGGACATAAGGCTGCAGTGAGTTCCTTCCATCTAGTCCTAATCCTTGGCTGTGTACTGTGCCTGGTTAGTTTAGTTTCTTCATCCCTGTTGGGACATAAGGCTGCAGTGAGTTCCTTCCATCTAGTCCTAATCCTTGGCTATGTACTGTGCCTGGTTAGTTTAGTTTCTTCATCCCTGTTGGGACATAAGGCTGCAGTGAGTTCCTTCCATCTAGTCCTAATCCTTGGCTATGTACTGTGCCTGGTTAGTTTAGTTTCTTCATCCCTGTTGGGACATAAGGCTGCAGTGAGTTCCTTCCATCTTGACCGAATCCTTAGCTGTGGTACTGTGCCTGGTTAGTTTAGTTTCTTCATCCCTGTTGGGACATAAGGCTGCAGTGAGTTCCTTCCATCTAGTCCTAATCCTTGGCTATGTACTGTGCCTGGTTAGTTTAGATTCTTCATCCCTGTTGGGACATAAGGCCGCAGTGAGTTCCTTCCATCTAGTCCTAATCCTTGGCTATGTACTGTGCCTGGTTAGTTTAGTTTCTTCACCCCTGTTGGGACATAAGGCCGCAGTGAGTTCCTTCCATCTAGTCCTAATCCTTGGCTATGTACTGTGCCTGGTTAGTTTAGTTTCTTCATCCCTGTTGGGACATAAGGCTGCAGTGAGTTCCTTCCATCTTGACCGAATCCTTAGCTGTGGTACTGTGCCTGGTTAGTTTAGTTTCTTCATCCCTGTTGGGACATAAGGCTGCAGTGAGTTCCTTCCATCTAATCCTAATCCTTGGCTATGTGCTGTGCCTGGTTAGTTTAGTTTCTTCATCCCTGTTGGGACATAAGGCTGCAGTGAGTTCCTTCCATCTAGTCCTAATCCTTGGCCATGTACTGTGCCTGGTTAGTTTAGTTTCTTCATCCCTGTTGGGACATAAGGCCGCAGTGAGTTCCTTCCATCTAGTCCTAATCCTTGGCCATGTACTGCGCCTGGTTAGTTTAGTTTCTTCATCCCTGTTGGGACATCAGGACATAAGGAGTTCCTTCCATCTAGTCTGAATGGTTGTCATCAAGTCTATTGCATTATGTTGGGGTCTCGGCATTCATGATTTATCCTTTCAATCGATAAACGTGTACAACTGTTGTTTTTTCTGCCTACCATAGCCAAAGCCACTTTTCGACAAGCTGGATCCCGCTCTGATTGAAAAACTCAAGTCACGGTTCTCGGGACAGCAACCAAAGGTACGCAGTCTGTCATCCAAGAGATTCCTAGTGGAATTGTTCGTTCAGTCATTGGATCGTTGGAGGGCAAAACCCTCATTGAATTACATGTTCTTTGACACAAAATTCATATTGTATCTACTGTATATTACAATGCGGTACCAGCCGCTACACAGATTTAAATTCGCAACATGACCTCGACCAGCAAAATGGTCCCGTGGCTAAGACATCTCCACTAGAAAGCAGGAGTCATGGGTTTAAATCCCGCCTGAGCTATATTTCTATTTCAGCTGACAATCAGGCAAAGCTCAGTGCTTTCAGCACCTTCGCCTTCCTCTTTTGTCCAGAACGATCAGGAGAAGTTGCAGGCATCTAAGGCGCCCTCTAGTGGGCCAGCGGTGCCTGCCGATGCGCCCAAAGCTGCCAGCAACCCGGAGGAGGTTAAGCGGCTGACTGACGAGGTGGCTCAGCAGGTAATGGCCCAGGGGGGAGTGGAATTATTTTTTAGAAGGGTTTTAGAATTGATAAGACTTGAAGGTTTGCATGGAGGAAATACCCGGTGGAAGGTTTGCGGTGACACAATGTAGCGCGTCTCTTTCAAGAAGGAGTGTGGCTCTGGAAAGAGCTCTGAAAACATTTTAGATTAATTTTTTAAGAATTTTCTTTAACTCATTCTCGCTCTCTCCCTTCCTTTTCCTTCTCAGAGCAATCCCCACACACTTCCATTGATGATTTGTTCGGATCAAGGGCCAAATTTGTAGAGCTGCTTTAGTCATCACATTTCCCTTAGTCATGGCCAGGTCCTCTAAATGTGTAAGATTTGAACATAATATCAGCAAGTAAAATTTGTGTGTTTCGTGATCGTGCTAGTCTTCCTCTTTTTTTTTTTTTATCTTGAAAGGGCGACCGAGTGCGTACGCTGAAGACCCAGAAGGCAGAGAAGTCCGAGATTGACAAGGAGGTGAAGAAGCTGCTCTCCTTGAAGCAGCAACTGGCAGCGGCCGCTGGCCAAGACCCCACCAAGGCGGACGCCCCCAAGGGCAAGAAGAAGAAGGGAGGCAAGAAGTGATCGGCCGATTAGTGCCCCCAAAGCCCTCCGGCCAGCCTTTGGCCCTGTCCCTCTATGCTGCTGTCCGGCAGTTGGGTCAGAGTGGACCTGGGTCTCGATCCTGACCCTGGTCACTTCTGACCCAGTTCAATCCTGACATGGGATAGAATCAACCCAGTTTCGGGATTGAGCTGGGTCAGGACTGACATGGGTCAGCTTGACCTGGGTCAGGATTGACCCGGGTCAGGATTGACCCGGGTCAGCTTGACCTGGGTCAGGACTGATCTGGGGTAGCTTGACCTGGGTCAGGATTGACCCAGGTCAGCTTGACCTGGGTCAGGATTGATCTGGGTCAGCTTGACCTGGGTGAGGATTGACCTGGGTCCGGATCAATCTAGGTTAGGATTGACCAAGGTCAGGTTTGATCGGTACTGTGTCAGGATTGACCTGTGCCATTGGGTTGGGTTTCGCCTGATTTTTATTGAACTGTGAGGTCACGCACATCGGAAACTTCTCGAGCCACCTCAGGTATTTCCTTCTTTAATAATGTTCAAAATATGATCACAAAAGGAAAGCAGTTCAGTCTGTGTGCAAAGTAATGAAGTAAGGATTTTCTCTGTGTTTCCCTGTATACGTTACTGTCTTTTAGAAGCATTCCATATATGATTTTATAATCCATGGAACATTAAATCAATCAATTAAATCAAGTGAATTATCAGTTATACTGGTGCCCAGAAGTGGTCAGCTCTTTCTCGGCCCTGTAGAATCCCTTCCTCCCCGGTTCAAGTAGTCCTTGGCCCTTCTGATCCTACCTGAGCCACCAGTGGAACAGCTGTTGGTCTCTGTACTGCCTTGCTTCAGAAATGGGCCATACGCCACTGGCAGGAATCCTGCCAGTGAGGATTTTGTGACTGCCTCTGCAAAAGAGACCCTTAAAGAATGAAACCCAGCGAAAAATGTTTGCTTATCTGATTGGTTGTAGAAATTTCTCAACTTTGATGGCCGCAGCCCACTTCCTAAACAACTCAGGTCTCTTGTCCTTGTTGGCAACTGCATGGAAAGTTTTCTCCAGCTTTTTCCCGCTGGCATTTTGACATCCAAAAGCCTGGCAGTACACCATCGTTCAGCTCGCGAGTGTATAACTGCACGTAGTATATGCATGTAGTAGGGGTACATCCATCTGGGCCCATGCGGGAGATTTCCGTTGCGATGTCATACCCCCCGCAGTGACTGGCGGGCCATTCAAAAAATTCAAAAAGATGGCGGTTTGCGGGAACGCGAATTCGACCTCCGAATTCCATGATTTTTCCCTCTTTATGAAACTCGTAGGTGAGTAGCACATAGGTAATTGTAGGTTGTTTTTAACACCCAATCAGATAAGCCAACATTTTTCTCTGGGTTTCATTCCCCTTTAAGTCGCGCCATGCATTTGTGTGCAATCGGCTGTTCCACCCAATAAGGGTGTTTTTTCCTTAATTTTTTTTTTCAATTTTTTTTTGACATTTTCATACGGTTGATGTCCATTCTTTCATAATCAGTGGGAGGGACGGTTAATATCCATCAATAAAGGACTTTTATCCACCAGTAAAATGTTTAAATAGCCATTTCTCCATAAGGTGTTTCATTTTTGGTGACAGATCACAACATGAAAATCGATATATCTCAGGAATGGAACGTGCTACAGATGTCAAACTTGCATCAAAATAAAGCTTAGAGTGATATACAAAAATGTTGCAAACTGCTTACTGACTAAAATTACCAAAATGCAAATCTGCCTTTGAGAAAGGTCCTGTTAGGATCGAAACGTCAAAATAAAGCTAGCTTATTAAATAATGCTCTTTCTGACTATCGTTATAACTTGAAGTTGAAATATGATTTTTTTTTTTACTTATGGGCCCTTTCTGCAGAGCCAGTCACATTCACAAAGCATGGAGCAGCCAATAGTTTGGCCAAAACATGTACCCCCATGCTTGAAGTCCCCTTGAAGCAATGAAAGTGTTTGCCCTCTAAAATCTTCTGTCATCTTGTAATCATCTTGATGGAATCATCTTGATTAAGAAAGTGTATCGTGATGGTTTTTCTAATTTATGGTGTTATTGGGGGTATTTTTTAATATCGCAATGTCTTACTGTAAATGAATATGGTGACGAATAAAGGAAAAAAAAGGAAGTTATTCTGTGTTTTGGATGTCAAATGTTAATTTCCTTTCTTGCCCAAATGAGAATAGGAGAAATCTAATTCGATGAGGGTTTTCCCTGCTCAATGTAATAAGCACCGAGTGCTCAGTGCTTTGCCCGATTGCCAAATGAAAACATTTCAGGCAGCCCGGACGGGATTTGAACCTGTGACTCCTGCTTTCTCGTGCAGATGTCTAGTAGGTTTCACAATCTTGGGGGAAAATTCGAACAAAATTCGAACAAAATTGTTCGCTTTAGACTGGAAGTCTCTTTTGATTTGATGGAAGTGTTTAATTACTTGATTTGCTTGGGGTGAAAAGATCCCTCATCCTTATACTGTCTACCTTATCTGTTATAGTTACAGTGTCCATATTTTGTCCTCATGTTTGTAACTTGAGGCATGTGTATTAGAAGTTTACAATGTAGCAACGATTCTCAAAATTAATTGTCAACTTCCTACAACGGGCTGCAATATTACAAACAACGTATAACCGTAGGATTCTCACAATGACTCTTTCCCTCCTACCCTAAACTGACCTTTCTCAAGAAAGGACTATCTTGTTTTGCTCAACATTATGATATAATTATTCTGCTACTGGTAAACCATGGATGAATAAGATTAAACAATCAAAATGAAACCAAAGTTATACATAACAAAAATACCAAAAAGAAAGAACTTGAAACATGCTTTTCTGAAAACAGTCCCAACAACGGCGCTCCTTTGTAACGGTTCGGTCAACCGCATCTTACGATTAAAAAAATGTTTATAGTAAAAAAAAAAAAAAACACCCAAAATTTCTCTAAAAAACCCAAAATCTCTGCACACTATGCATCGGTGACGATGGCGGCTTTATCGGAGGACGAGACGTAGAGGGCGTTGTCGAAGCCCGGCGCCGACGCTTTGGGCGCCGTTTCGGCCGTGCCGGCGTCCGTCGACTTGGAGTCGAAGCTCTGGCGTTTCATCAGGAAGACGACGACCATCGTGACCATGAGGACGAGGACGATAACGGCCAGGACAATGCCCACAATGGCTCCGGTGGTCATACCTGGCGGGCCAAAGAAAAAAAACAATCCATAATGCATGTACATTACGACCCTGTCACTCGGAAGAGAGAAATCTTGACAAGATATTTGCCATGTTTTTCAAAATTGTAAACACAAGAAGGAGTGATTATTACTACAAACTGTCTCACCTCCGGTTTGTGGAAGTTTGGTGATCGGTGCCTCTGGTTGCCTTGTCGTATTTGTGACTATGACAGGAGGAAAATAATTGAACAAGGAATAATAATCGCTCACCTTTCCCCTCTTCGTTACTGCAAAATATTCACATTGTCACACTCACAACATTAAAACGGCATTTTCATGCCGTGAGGGTAGGCCTCGTACCACGCCGACACATTCCTAGTACCACACCCACACATTCCTAGTACCACGCCCACACATTCCTAGTACCACACCCACACATTCCTAGTACCACGCCCATACATTCCTAGTACCACGCCTATACATTCCTAGTACCACGCCTATACATTCCTAGTACCACGCCGACACATTCCTAGTACCACGCCCATACATTCCTAGTACCACGCCCATACATTCCTAGTACCACGCCCATACATTCCTAGTTCCACGCCAACACATTCCTAGTACCACGCCCATATATTCCTAGTACCACGCCCACACATTCTTAGTACCACGCCTATGCTTTCCTAGTACCATGCCCATGCATTCCTAGTCCAATACCCATGCATTCCTAGTCCCATACCCATGCTTTCCTAGTACCACGCCTATGCTTTCCTAGTACCATGCGCATACATTCCAAGTCCAATACCCATGCTTTCCTAGTCCAATGCCCATGCTTTCCTAGTCCAATGCCCGTGCTTTCCTAGTACCATGCCCATTCATTCCTAGTCCCATGCCCATGCAATTCCTAGTACCATGCCTATGCTTTCCTAGTCCCATGCCCATGCTTTCCTAGTCCCATGCCCATGCAATTCCTAGTACCATGCCTATGCTTTCCTAGTACCATGCCCATGCATTCCTAGTCCAATGCCCATGCTTTCCTAGTCCCATGCCCATGCATTCCTAGTCCCATGCCTATGCTTTCCTAGTATCATGCCAATGCATTCCTATAGACCCCATGCCCATGCTTTCCTAGTCCAATGCCCATGCTTTCCTAGTCCCATGCCCATGCATTCCTAGTCCCATGCCCATGCATTCCTAGTCCAATGCCCATGCATTCCTAGTCCCATGCCCATGCATTCCTAGTCCAATGCCCATGCATTCCTAGTCCAATGCCCATGCATTCCTAGTCCAATAACCATGACATGCATTCCTAGTCCAATGCCCATGCTTTTCTAGTCCCATGCCCATGCATTCCTAGTCCCATGCCCATGCATTCCTAGTCCAATTCCCATGCTTTCCTAGTCCCATGCCCATGCATTCCTAGTCCCATGCCTATGCTTTCCTAGTATCATGCCCATGCATTCCTATAGACCCCGTGCCCATGCATTCCTAGTCCAATGCCCATGCATTCCTAGTCCTATACCCATGGCTTGCATTCTTATAGTACCCAGTGCCCGTTCATTTCCGGTCGGAGCTTACGTTGTGGCATCTTGCAGATGTAGTCTGCCTGGTCTGTGCAGTGCTCATCGTTCCACAGTCCGTACTGCTTGGGGTACATCTCAACGCACAGTTCCTCGTCGTTGTTGGGCTCGCCCGTCTTCCAGTACACGAAGTCCACCGGCGTGCCGTCCGTCCACTGCAGGCCTGCAGGGTATCAGACATTAATGGTGGATGCGGAATTAAAGGCGATATACAACATTGGTAAAAGTCAACAGATTGCCACACTTCGTGTGCTAAACCATTAAACATTCAAAAAAAAGAATCCTGTGAAGGTTTTAGGTCAAATGGTAACCTGACAGAGAAAGTAGAAAAGGGCCAAAAATCGTCACGTTTTTCGCACCGTTCTGTAGTGTAAGAAATATACAGTTTATGACTCGCGAATCATAAACTATTTGTCGATGTTTGAGTGAAGATTTCTCGAGAAATACAGCATCCCAGACCGTAAGATTTCAACATGGGGATTCTACCACGACTATCTACAAACTGTGTAAATTAGAAGAAAATCTGTGGACATCGATGTTTTCCGATCTTCCCAATGTTGTATTGGCCTTTAAACATCGTCGCCATCTAAACTAGGAATGGTGTTCTCAAAAGACTGCCTGACATTTTTGATGCTAGTAAAGGTGCCTTTTACCACGGCCTTTGCTTCGTGCAATTGAGGTTTTTCTCTAATTATGTCTGTTATAGGATCAGTATATCTCAGGTCCTCTATTTATACAGTCAAAAGAAAGCATTTATAACAGCGGCATTTCCCAATGGCTCCGGCTTCGTCTCCGTCTGACAAAACCTGAAAATCCAGGTTGTGGTTTGGTTGCGAATTTGAAGGGTTTTTTGGCTTGATGTGTACAGAGTATTCATCAAGAAACTGGGGCCAAATACTTGCTTTTTAATAGATGCCTTGTGATATGATGAGTAAGGTAAATAATTATAACCAAAGCCTAAGCCCGAGCCTAAACCTTCATTTCGAGAGCAGCCTATGTTACCGATCCGGGCGATTCACAATATCGCGCTCCAAGAATTTGCAACGCGTTGGCCAATCACAATGTGCTGAATCTGTCAACCCAATGATCGTCTGGAAAGGGTCGACAGATCCCGCGCATTTTGATTGGCCAACGGGGTTGCGAACACTTGAGGGTGCACTATTACGAATCGCTCGAATAGACCGTGTTAGTTGGCCTCGAGAATGTACGTGTTACCGCGAGATTCCTGACTTCCGGGCTCCTCGGATAGGAGATAAAGCGTGGAGCAGCGAACGTTTTTGTTAAAATGTTTTGTATCGCGCCGATTGAAGCAGTTTAAAACATTAGAATAGTCATTTAGGAATAACATATTAAAATACAATGTGTAAAGTACGTGATTTTGCACGTTTTACAGACAAAAATAGTTAAAATAAATTTACGTTTTCATGTTTGAAACCGTAGAACCTATGCAACATGAGGTGATAGTCGTGTTCCCAGACGAGCGAACTTGTTACCTTAAACTTGTAAATGTATGTACATGTACATACGTCACGTATACTGGCTAACGTCGCGCGTTACGTTGATCGTGTTTTGATTTTGTATTATTTTGTTTACATGTACGGTATTCACATGTACAGTACAGTACAAGGCGCTTTTCTTGCCCGAATGCGAACCACACTAACTTCGGCGCGATACAAGTAGTAATGCTCACGTCGCGTTCCACAGCCGGAAGATGAAGGTCAGGTTATATTTATTTGTTTTCTCTGTCGTATTCTCATTTTTTTGTAGTTTTTTTTTGCTCATTCTTATATCTTTTTTAATATACTTAATCCATAAACCTGGGGTTTTAGTTGGAAAGAGGCTTTCTTCATTATGTAATAATGAATTAAAAATTGGGCACGTGTTAATCTCCTATAGCAGACGAAGCGGAGGTGCCCAGAAGTGTACGGTGACCCTTTTCACCGCGAGAGTTACACGGTCTATTGCTCTGGCGCCATCCGCTTTTAGACGTGAGCCCCCCAGCTTTGCCTGGACCTTTTGCACTTTGGAGTTTGGACCCACCTGAGGCGCCCTTCTGCAGGCCGATCCACAGGCTCCCGATGAAGGTTGGCAGGACCACGTTGTCCCTGATGAAGGCGTTCTCCTGCTCCGAGTGGATGCTGGCCAGCTGGGCGCCAAAGAAACCCTCGCAGTCCACCTTGGCGTCGTTGAAGGAGCCCCGGGTGTTGGTGGGGTCGAACTTGTAGCAGTACTGGCTGAAGGCCTGCCAGCCGTCCGGGCAGTAGCCCTGGGGAGGAGGCAGGGTGGCCGGGGGCGTCTCTGTGCGTGAGAGTGGGAGTCATCACGGGGGATGTCGAACACAGATTTGTAATTCAGTTTAAGTACGAAGTATCAAACATTGACAAAACT
Organism: Luidia sarsii; assembly: GCA_949987565.1. Lineage (NCBI taxonomy): Eukaryota > Metazoa > Echinodermata > Asteroidea > Paxillosida > Luidiidae > Luidia > Luidia sarsii. The sequence goes on from OX465106.1 coordinate 24,566,798, forward strand.
GCATCCACTTTGTGTGATCCCCTAGCTGCCGTAGCCAAGTAAACTACTATTGGTTGTTCGCATCTGAATGAAAGCAGAGGTGTGCTCCCTGGAAATGTACAGGCGACAACGACTCCTGACAGACTGTGTATGGACTAGAGGAGGGAGGGAAGGAGGCAGCCGTAGCATTTACTTCGGGCAACTAGATCCAAATAGAGCCGCTCCTGAGTTTGCGACGCGTTGGCCATTCGGCCATTCGTTATTGGCCAACACGTTGCCAACTCTTGGGGGCGCTCTGTTTTTGAATCGCCCAAATTAGGTCGATGGGGGGGGGGCTTCTCACCTTCGTCATATTTGCACACGTACGGCAGCCTGGTGGCACAGAGCGTGTCGTCCCATCTCCCGTCAGTGTTTGTCAAGACGCAGCCCTCGCCGTCCCCTCCGGACGGCTCGCTATCCCCCCACGCCGAGAATAGAACGGGCCAGTCGTCCACCCAGCTGTAACGCTTCGTCTTCTGCAGTTCCCCAGACGAGATCGAGAGACAAACAGACGGCATGAATATTCATCACATTCCGTGAATATTCACTGGTACGGTTTTTTGGGGCGGTCAAAGCCAAGAGCTGATCGGATTATCCTTCCACTGACAATTTCCCATTTTCAAAAGTGCCCACTTTCCGGACATTCCAAATTTTGAGGAATTACTTACTCATCAGGAAGTTTGTAATGGTATTAGTCATTATGTGAAATGCTAGGAAATCTGTCGTTTTCGATTTATGAGAAAATGTGTTGAAAAGAGGTCTTTGGAACAAAGAGTTCCTTTTACAAATACCGCCCTCTATGAGGTGAAAAAGTTAGCATTAATTTTTCAATTTCGTACACTTCCGAAGGTGAAGGAATCGCTTCCATACTTTGCCAAACTCACCATAGGCCTAGCCTATTCATAAAATAACACAGTTTCGGCTCAACCCGTCAACCATGTCATGAGAAAAGCAGTGGAAAGGAACTTAAATTCTAACCTTTTGAAGACATAGAGGGCGGTAAGAAGGATTCTCCCCTCAAAAAAAAAAAAAAAAAAAAATCATGTCCGGAAATTGGGCACTTTGAAAATGTTGTGAGCCTACCCCCTTTAGCTGTTGCCCATTAATAAAGGACCTTACCGCATCCATCTCCATGCCGATCCACATCTGGTCCACATTGTAGTAGGCCATCATGCTCTCGATCAAAGCCTGCTCGAACTTGTCCTTGATCGAGGCCAGCTCGATGCCCTCCATCTCGGCCCGACAGGCCGTCTTGGCCGCCGCGTAGGTGAGGGGGGAGTCCATGAAGACCTTGAAGCACGCCGTGCCGTACTTGAAGTAGCCCTGCTTGCAGTCGCTGACGTATGGCGGGTTGGGGTTGTACTGGGGGTCTTTGTAAGACGGTGTGGGGGTAAGAGAGGTTGAACGAGAGATCATTGATGAGGGAGAGAGAGGTATAGAGGCGGAAGGGGAGGGGACGGGGAGATGGCGATGGAGAGGGGAGGAGAGGGAGAGGGAGAAGGAGATCGGGGGAAGGAGAGTGAGAGGGAGGATAGAGGGAGTGAGAGGGAGAGGGGAGAGAGCGGGAGAGGGACAGGAAGGGAGAGAGGAGGAAGTGAGATTGGGAAAGGGAAAGTGAGAGGAAGAGGGAGAGGGAGGAAGAGGGAGTGAGATGGAGAGGGGAGAGAGCGGGAGAGGGAAAGGGAGAGCGAGGGAGAGGAAGAGGGAGTGAGAAGGAGATGGAGTGAGAGCGGGAGAGGGAGAGTGAGAGGAAGAGGGAGTGAGAGGGAGAGGGGAGAGAGCGGGAGAGGGAGAGGGAGAAGGAGAGTGAGGGAGAGGAAGAGGCAGTGAGAGGGAGGGATATGGGAGTGGGAGAGGGGAGGGAGAGGGAAATGGAGCGGGAGAAAGGAGGGAGTCGGAGAGGGTGAGGGGAGGGAGATAAGGAGAGGGAGAGGGAGTGGTAGGGAGTGGTAGAGGGAGAGGTAGAAATATTGTTTTTGAAGTCAAAAGCAAACAACATCACTGAAGGGTTTGGTTGTCCCTAATATTGATTGAAATAAGACTTTCCATGCCTTGGCAGATGTTCAAACCAAATCAACTCTGACTATTCTGGGGGATGGGTTTTCTTTTCCCCCCGAAATTATCCCCCGGGACTCGACTGTGGCTTCGGGGATCCAACTGGTGCTTACCAACGTCCATCATACAGGCGTAGCCGTATTTATCGCTGCACATGACGTCATCCCAGACACCCGGATGTATCTTGTTGGCAGACATTTTGACGCACTCGTCGCCATCCTAGAAATCGAGGCGGGAAAGCAATGTATTCTTGACTATAGAGCCAGTTGGGAAATATCTCCATCGGGTAGCAAACAAAGAATATAACTTCTTATCTTCTTCCACTGGACTTTGTCTTATCATTTCAATATGCTTTATTTGCAGGCTATTTCCGAATTAAAGTAGCTTATCCCCATCCCCATCCCCATCCCCAATCCCATCCCCATCCCCATCCCCATCCCCATCCCCATCCCCATCCCCATCCCCATCCCCATCCCCATCCCCATCCCCATCCCCATCCCCATCCCCATCCCCATCCCCATCCCCATCCCCATCCCCATCCCCATCCCCATCCCCATCCCCATCCCCATCCCCATCCCCATCCCCATCCCCATCCCCATCCCCATCCCCATCCCCATCCCCATCCCCATCCCCATCCCCATCCCCATCCCCATCCCCAATCCCATCCCCATCCCCATCCCCATCCCCATCCCCAATCCCATCCCCATCCCCATCCCCATCCCCATTCCCATTCCCATCCCCATCCCCATCCCCATCCCCATCCCCATCCCCATCCCCATCCCCAATCCCATCCCCATCCCCATCCCCATCCCCATCCCCAATCCCATCCCCATCCCCATCCCCATCCCCATCCCCATCCCCATCCCCATCCCCATCCCCATCCCCAATCCCATCCCCATCCCCATCCCCATCCCCATCCCCAATCCCATCCCCATCCCCATCCCCATCCCCATTCCCATTCCCATCACCATCCCCATCCCCACCCCCATCCCCATCCCCATCCCCATCCCCATCCCCATCCCCATCCCCATCCCCATCCCCATCCCCATCCCCATCCCCATCCCCATCCCCATCCCCATCCCCATCCCCATCCCCATCCCCATCCCCATCCCCATCCCCATCCAAACACGACGCGACTTACGTCATCAAGTAGACTGGGATTCTGTCCCATCCAGTTGGTGTACTCCAGTGATGTGCCGTCCACCCAGTAGAAGCGAACGCCAGACCCTCTGTCGTTCAGCCCAATCCACACGTCCGTCTGGTAGAACTTCATCAGTGCCGTCATTACGGCTAATCAAAAGAAGATTCAGCTCAATGTTATTTCAACCCGACTACATAAATTCTATAGGATCACACAATTCAGGGTTTTTCAACAGACAAAGACAGTCGGGATATTTTCTCAAAAACAGCGCTAATTTCCTGATGAATATTCAAACAAACAAAGGAAAAACTGACTGAAAAAAAAATTGGCAAAGTAAACTTTCACTGGACCGGGTCTTCTGGATTAACATACCAGCGCTGTCCAATTTTTTAAATTTCCTGATGAATAAGTAATTTCAAAATGTTTTTGGAATGTGCGGAAATATTGCACAGTTTCTGGCAATGGCTTCGCATAACACACAGGTCTATCTGTATCAAAATGTACGGCAGTAGAGGGAGCATCCGTAGCCATTGCCCATAGATGCGTGTGCTATGGTCAGCCCTTTTTGAGGCAGGGCTTGCTCTTACACTGGACGTCGCTGGAGGGTATGGTGGCCAGCTCTCCTTTCTGGAAGGTCTTGCACTGCTGGCGAGCGTCGTTGAACGTCTTCATGTCGTAGCCCTGATCGTCGAAGATCTTGTAGCACTTGTTGCCAATGCGAACCCAGTCGTTCATGCAGCCGCCCTGCTTGGGCGTGGTGGGGGCGTGGGTGGGCGGAACCACCGAGTCCTTGGGCTTCTTGCAGACGAACGGCGTCGACTCCCCACAGTTCTGGTCGTTCCAGGTCCCGTCTAAAGAAAAAAAAAGATCTTTAAGTTTCTTGGGGAATACACTGTACCTATCAAGCCAACAAACCTTCAAATGCGGAACTTGCAAACCACAACCTTGGTTTTCAGATTTTGTCAGACGGAGACGAAGCCTGAGCCCGATTCTAAGACTTCATTTCGAAAACGAACGTGATGGCGCCCTTTTACTCTTTAGCAAAGATGGCAGCCTCCATGGCATTTCAGTCTGGCGCCCGCTATTGTCCGTCTATGGGTTATAGAATGAATGGAAGGTCGCCAGCAACGCTCACCTGAGCGGAACTCCACGCACTGTTCCGATCCACCGGCATCGTTGGGCTCGTTGTCATTCCAATTGGCGTAGACCACGGGCGAGCCGTCAGCCCACCTAGGATTCGGAAAAAGGAAAGTAGAGAAAAATGACATGGCCAAGAAGATACAATCGAAGGAATCTGGTCCTAACGATAGACCGATTGCGCCATCAATGTCTATATGCATTCGCATGACTTACAGTGCGTATTTGTGACCCGGCACAGCGACATAAGGAATATCCCACCAAAACACTTTTCCGGTAAACAACGCCTGAAGTCAAAGTATCTTCTCAATTCGATTAAAAATATATATATTTTTTTTTTTTGCATTTTCGGAAAGTTAATGTATTGGAGGATGTTACGTCCAAAGGATTTTTCCGAAATCCGTCTCTAAATGTTGAAAAAACGAGGATTTCGGGGAAGTGTTTGTGTACTGTTTTCATGAAAATGTAAAGTTCCTGCCTTTTTGAATGGCCACTTTCGAGGAGTTAGACTGGTGCTGCTATATTGTGTCTGGTGCCAAACGAACGAGCGAAGTCCCCTTGTACTATTTACAACAAAGTTCATATGGAAATAAATTAGATATCATTCGAAAGCTAATGGTACATGTATACTCTTTCACATCATTAGAAAATCTCAAAATCTGAAATGTGGGGGTTATCCCTCATTATGCTGTGCCGGGTCACATTTTTTGCATGTCATTTGGTGCAGAACATGAGTGGAAATGAACAGAGAAGGCTATCATAATTGTCCACATTCTTCTGTGAACATTTCCATCGCTGCTCTGTGCCAAATGATATGAAAAAATAATACCTGCTATAAGTCACGCGATGGCATGTATAAAACAGTGGTGGCGCAATCGGTCTACAGTGGAACTCTCTCCCCATTGAGATCAGGAATGCTTCTTCTCTGGGTTCTTCTAAGTTTCTGTGACAAAGGATCTGTTTTGCTTCCGAAACGCTCAGTTTGTTATGACTTAAATTAATGCCGCCACCGATTAAATCATGGGCCACCGAATGAGTTATCTTCTCGTCATTCTCGCCATGCTACCACGACGGACAACCTCGTTCCTCGAGTCTGTCCACCTGGGTACGAGGGTGCTCTGATGGTATATACGTACATGTAATCGCCCTCAACGGCAAACTCCCTGAACCCTATCCAGTACGTCTCACTGATCTGGTTGGCACCAAGCTGGTGGGGGGTCAAATGGAAGAAAACAAAAAATATCAATGATTGACAAAATGAAATGAGCTCTCTTTTCTCTCTCGCCCATTTGACGTCTCTTGTCTTTTTATCCTATTCAAATAAATGAAAAAAAAAGATCGGCAAGGAAAACGTGGACTGGACCAGGACTTGAACCCGAGACCTCTGGATTAACGTACTAGCGCTCTCCCATCTGAGCTATCCTGCCCTTAGATTATGGCCTTTCCAAATAGGCAACCGGTCTTTGCCGGGGTGGGGGCGCCAGTCAGAAGCAATACAGCCATTAATAACTGCCGTATATCTCCAGGAATCCCACCCGCTTTCATTCAGATGCAAACAACCAATGTTTGTAAACCTGGCTACGGCAGCTTGGGGATCACATAGATTCATATTCAAATAAATTTTAATAAAAATTTATATGAAAACCTGCCTAGGAACATTAGACTGGTAATTTGTTATGAAAAGAAAATGGCAAAGGAAAGTTTGACTGACGCCGGTCAGAAGCATTTAGTGATAGGTTTGGGGTGACACCATGTAAAATTATCTCTTTTGTGAGTAGGAGTTCAGAACCACACATAGGCCTTCTCTCAAAAGAGAGAATTTTACATGGTGTCAACGCAAACCTATTTACTCCTGCTGTTCTCACCATGAAAACCGTTAAATCTCATTTCAGAAGCATTTAACCACATTAACTGCCGTATATATATAAACCAATGTTCCCTACCAGTTTGAGGACGTAGTTATTCTCCTCCTGGCTCTGAATGGAGACGAGGTGACCTCCTTTTTCGTGGCAGAATTCTTCCGCCTGGCTCCACGTGCGCCGTTCCTGCACCTTCAGGCTGGCGTAGTAGCAGTAGTCCCCTCGCCGAAACCACTCGGGATCTGTCGGGCACCGATTATCTGTGAGAGGAAGAAAACACAAAGGACGATTAAAATGACCCTGATTTCCCCAAATCCTACAGAATCCTATCATAGACGACAGCAACGAGAAGTTGTACAGTAATAGTCATGTGTCTGAGCCACAAAAAAAACCCACAAATTTTAGTCCGTTTCCGAAATTTGACATAACATTGCCCAAACATTCAGTGCAAGATTTTGCAGGATTCAGGCAGTGGTGCACATCCAACGATATTGGAGGATTTTGTATATGATTCAATTCATATGGGGCTTTTGACACTCAAGGATTGTATAGGATTGTGTAGGATTCAGGTCATATGGGGCTTTTAATGCTGAAGGATTGGATGATTTTGTAGGATTCAGGTCATATGGGGCTTTTAACACTGAATGATTGTATAGGATTGTGCAGGATTCAGGTCATATGGGGCTTTTAACACTGAAGGATTATATAGGATTGTGCAGGATTCAGGTCATATGGGGCTTTTAACACTGAAGGATTGTATAGGATTGTGCAGGATTCAGGTCATATGGGGCTTTTAATGCTGAAGGATTGGATGATTTTGTAGGATTCAGGTCATATGGGGCTTTTAACACTGAATGATTGTATAGGATTGTGCAGGATTCAGGTCATATGGGGCTTTTAACACTGAAGGATTGTATAGAATTGTGCAGGATTCAGTTCATAAGGGGCTTTTAACACTGAAGGATTGTATAGAATTGTGCAGGATTCAGTTCATATGGGGCTTTTAACACTGAAGGATTATATAGGATTGTGTAGGATTCAGTTCATATGGGGCTTTTAACACTGAAGGATTGTATAGAATTGTGCAGGATTCAGTTCATATGGGGCTTTTAACACTGAAGGATTATATAGGATTGTGTAGGATTCAGGTCATATGGGGCTTTTAACACTGAAGGATTATATAGGATTGTGTAGGATTCAGGTCATATGGGGCTTTTAACGCTGAAGGATTGAAGGATTTTGTCGGATTCAGGTCATATGGGGCTTTTAACACTGAAGGATTGTATAGGATTGTGCAGGATTCAGGTCATAATATGGGGCTTTTAACACTGAAGGATTATATAGGATTGTGTAGGATTCAGTTCATATGGGGCTTTTAACACTGAAGGATTGTATAGAATTGTGCAGGATTCAGTTCATATGGGGCTTTTAACACTGAAGGATTATATAGGATTGTGTAGGATTCAGTTCATATGGGGCTTTTAACACTGAAGGATTATATAGGATTGTGTAGGATTCAGGTCATATGGGGCTTTTAACACTGAAGGATTGTATAGGATTGTGTAGGATTCAGGTCATATGGGCTTTTAACACTGAAGGATTGAAGGATTTTGCAGGATTATATATGTGATTGTGTAAAGCTGCCTCAATTCGGCCCGCGGGCTGCACTGGTAGTTGTTTTTACACCATAAATAGAATAAACACAAAATAATAATGAATAAAATAATAAACAGATAATAAACATTCTCCACTTACTTGTGAATGGTGTGGTAGGCGGACGCAAAGGAACATCTATAAAAAAATATAAAAAATTGGGAAAAAAAATGTCAAAAATTTGGAAACAAAAATCGCCATTTCAGGAATTCACAATAACACCGGGTGAAACTCTTGAGCTGTTCTAAATTTCCCAGGGAACATCTCAGCGGCATGATGCCGAACCAATTATTCTCGATAGTGACCTCCAAAACTTCACCCCGGTTACTCGGGAAATATACCCCCAAATGCACCATTTGAAGATGGATAAGATTTGAAAGTCTTTTTTCGAGTTGTCTTCCATGTTATGGCTCCTTATATAGACCTTTTTTTCACGTGACGTCATGCTGGACTGCGTTACAATGGCAGCGCACAGTGTAAACATCGAGGCATGCTAAGCTATAAGTGCGCATGCGCGAAGCCAGGTTTTGCTGAGGCCTCCCGCATTCATTCATTCATTCATTCATTTATTCATGCATTTCTCGGGTAGTTACAGGCACAAGCACGAAACAACCATAACCCTTATCCTAATCCTAACCCTAACAACCCTAATCCTGAACCTAACCCTAATCCTAATCCCAATCCTAACTCTATCAGTAACGCTAATCCAACCCGAAGTCTAACTCTGTCCGTAACCATAACCCAAACTGTAGCGCCGTAAGCCTAACCTACGCTGGTTTACAAAACACGTCCTTGTATAGTCCCCACACAATTTACGGGATACCAGCATGGCTGAACGACGGTGGTTAAGCGTCATATGTCGGTTCTCTTATATATCTCTAAACATCAGTTGTACCATATGGTTGTGCGTACACTTTCCGTAAAAAGCGGTCCAACGTGGCGGCAGTGCTTTTGTTTGGTCACGTGGGTGAAAAAATGTCTATACAATAGTGGGACTTCACTCAACTCTGAGCGGTTTTCACATCTTTTACAGTGTTTTTCACTCTTTTTGAGCGTTTTTTTGCATTTAGAGAGTACGCACAGAGCCATACTAGTTCCCGCTCACTTTTGGGGATGCCGCAGATCCAGTGGCGGGTGGCCTCGCAAATGATGTCGTTCCATCCCCGGCCGGGGTTGAGGAAAGACTCGCCGCAGTTCTCCCTCCCGTCGTAGTTGTTGGGCTCCCCGCTGCCCCAGTTCTCATACTCCACCGGACTACCGTCGCTCCACTCGAAACCTACACCGCAGTAACGCAACAATAAAGCTCTCTAAAAATGTGAAAGAGCGCTGCAAGATGGACCTTGCTCAAAGGCAGAATCTTTTTTATGAAAGGTCCCGCTAAGAACGGAACTTCAAACACTCTACATTTGTTTTTTTAGATTTGCAATTTGCATTGACTTTCTACCTTTCGTCAGTCGTCTTCCTGAACGAACCTTCAATCGATACAATTGTTTATTTACTTGTAAGGTATGCATTTCATTTCTCTGATATGAGCTGTAGAGAACCAGTCGATTTGCCCATTGAGGAACAGTGTTGCTTTGCCGGGCCATTGCTCACTAATGTAGAGTGTACATAATTATGTGACCCGGAACATCATAGGCCCCCTAGTGAGGAATAACCCCCACTTTTGAGATTTTGAGATTTTCTAATGATGTGAAAGAGAGTACCATTAACTTTCAAATGATATCAAAATTTCCTCCAATCCATTAACTTTCCGAAAATACAAAAATAAATAAAAATAATAATAATAATCGAATTGAGAAGATACTTTGACTTTAGGCGTTGTTTACTCAAAAAAGTCTTTTGGTGGGATATTCCTCATGTCGCTGTGCTGGGTCACATATTTAAATTATGAAGAAAACTGGGATTCGGCATTGAGATCAATTCGGTTAGATCAAAATCATGATGATCTGTGACGCAGTGCCTCACCTCCTTCATTGATCTGATCGTTGAGTCCGATCCAGTATCCGTAGAAGTTGTCCGGAGATCTGAGTTCAAACGAAAATGAAAATACACAATCATTTTGAATTTATACTTATGTCAATCCTCCTTTCTGGAGCCTTAGTCAAGCCTTAGACAGTTTTGCATGGCGGACAGTTTTGCATGGCGGACAGTTTTGCATGGCGGACAGTTTTGCACGGCGGACAGTTTTGCACGGCGGACAGTTTTGCACGGCGGACAGTTTTGCACGGCGGACAGTTTTGCACGGCGGACAGTTTTGCACGGCGGACAGTTGTGCACGGCGGACAGTTTTGCACGGCGGACAGTTTTGCACGGCGGACAGTTTTGCACGGCGGACAGTTTTGCACGGCGGACAGTTGTGCACGGCGGACAGTTTTGCACGGCGGACAGTTTTGCACGGCGGACAGTTTTTGCACGGCGGACAGTTTTGCACGGCGGACAGTTTTGCATGGCGGACAGTTTTGCATCTGACACCGGTCGGCTCGTAAGACCCTCTTAGCTGCGTAACTCACTCGGCAAGAAAGCTGTTGATGAGGTACTGCTCTTCGTCGGCCGAGTGGTAGCTGATCAGGTCTCCCAGGGCATTGTCGTCCAGGTTCTGGCAGAAGGCCCGCGCGTCGTTCCACGACAGCTTCTTCTCCTCGGCGTCCACCTCGAAGACCTGCAACGAGAGGAACGCATCGATTGCACGCTGGTAAAGGTCTCGTCTTCTTGGGTGGTGGTGGGGGAGGCATGTTGTCGATCTTCTAGTTGGTGGGCCCTGGTAACTGGTCTCGCTCTTCTGATTGAGCCCAACTTGAGACAGCAGCGCCTCTAATTGCTGATTGCCTCAAACGCAAGAAGAAGTAGTATTGATAAAGGCAACCTCCTAGTTGGTGGGCCCTGGTGACTGGTCTCGCTCTTCTGATCGAGCCCAGACGAACGACAACAACTTGAGACAGCAGCACCTCTAATTGCTGCTTGCCTCAAACGCAAGAAGAAGTAGTATTGATAAAGGCACATCTTGTCGACCTCCTAGTTGGTGGGCCCTGGTAACTGGTCTCGCCCTTCTGATCGAGCCCAACTTGAGACAGCAGCACCTCTAATTGCTGCTTGCCTCAAACGCAAGAAGAAGTAGTATTGATAAAGGCACATGTTGTCGACCTCCTAGTTGGTGGGCCCTGGTAACTGGTCTCGCTCTTCTGATTGAGCCCAGACGAACGACAACAACTTGAGACAGCAGTACCTCTAATTGCTGCTTGCCTCAAACGCAAGAAGAAGTAGTATTGATAAAGGCACATGTTGTCGACCTCCTAGTTGGTGGGCCCTGGTAACTGGTCTCGCTCTTCTGATTGAGCCCAGACGAACGACAACAACTTGAGACAGCAGCACCTCTAATTGCTGCTTGCCTCAAACGCAAGAATAAGTAGTATTGATAAAGGCAGATGTTGTCGACCTCCAAGTTGGTGGGCCCTGGTAACTGGTCTCGCTCTTCTGATTGAGCCCAGGCGAACGACAACAACTTGAGACAGCAGTACCTCTAATTGCTGCTTGCCTCAAACGCAAGAAGAAGTAGTATTGATAAAGGCACATGTTGTCGACCTCCTAGTTGGTTGGCCCTGGTAACTGGTCTCGCTCTTCTGATTGAGCCCAGACGAACGACAACAACTTGAGACAGCAGCACCTCTAATTGCTGCTTGCCTCAAACGCAAGAAGAAGTAGTATTGATAAAGGCACATGTTGTCGATCTTCTAGTTGGTGGGCCCTGGTAACTGGTCTCGCTCTTCTGATTGAGCCCAACTTGAGACAGCAGCGCCTCTAATTGCTGATTGCCTCAAACGCAAGAAGAAGTAGTATTGATAAAGGCAACCTCCTAGTTGGTGGGCCCTGGTGACTGGTCTCGCTCTTCTGATCGAGCCCAGACGAACGACAACAACTTGAGACAGCAGCACCTCTAATTGCTGCTTGCCTCAAACGCAAGAAGAAGTAGTATTGATAAAGGCACATGTTGTCGACCTCCTAGTTGGTGGGCCCTGGTAACTGGTCTCGCTCTTCTGATTGAGCCCAGACGAACGACAACAACTTGAGACAGCAGCACCTCTAATTGCTGCTTGCCTCAAACGCAAGAATAAGTAGTATTGATAAAGGCAGATGTTGTCGACCTCCAAGTTGGTGGGCCCTGGTAACTGGTCTCGCTCTTCTGATTGAGCCCAGGCGAACGACAACAACTTGAGACAGCAGTACCTCTAATTGCTGCTTGCCTCAAACGCAAGAAGAAGTAGTATTGATAAAGGCACATGTTGTCGACCTCCTAGTTGGTTGGCCCTGGTAACTGGTCTCGCTCTTCTGATTGAGCCCAGACGAACGACAACAACTTGAGACAGCAGCACCTCTAATTGCTGCTTGCCTCAAACGCAAGAAGAAGTAGTATTGATAAAGGCACATGTTGTCGACCTCCTAGTTGGTGGGCCCTGGTAACTGGTCTCGCTCTTCTGATTGAGCCCAGACGAACGACAACAACTTGAGACAGCAGTACCTCTAATTGCTGCTTGCCTCAAACGCAAGAAGAAGTAGTATTGATAAAGGCACATGTTGTCGACCTCCTAGTTGGTGGGCCCTGGTAACTGGTCTCGCTCTTCTGATTGAGCCCAGACGAACGACAACAACTTGAGACAGCAGTACCTCTAATTGCTGCTTGCCTCAAACGCAAGAAGAAGTAGTATTGATAAAGGCACATGTTGTCGACCTCCTAGTTGGTGGGCCCTGGTAACTGGTCTCGCTCTTCTGATTGAGCCCAGGCGAACGACAACAACTTGAGACAGCAGTACCTCTAATTGCTGCTTGCCTCAAACGCAAGAAGAAGTAGTATTGATAAAGGCACATCTTGTCGACCTCCTAGTTGGTGGGCCCTGGTAACTGGTCTCGCTCTTCTGATCGAGCCCAGACGAACGACAACAACTTGAGACAGCAGCACCTCTAATTGCTGCTTGCCTCAAACGCAAGAAGAAGTAGTATTGATAAAGGCAGATGTTGTCGACCTCCTAGTTGGTGGGCCCTGGTAACTGGTCTCGCTCTTCTGATCGAGCCCAGGCGAACGACAACAACTTGAGACAGCAGCACCTCCAATTGCTGCTTGCCTCAATACGCAAGAAGAAGTAGTATTGATAAAGGCACATGTTGTCGACCTCCTAGTTGGTTGGCCCTGGTAACTGGTCTCACTCTTCTGATCGAGCCCAGGCGAACGACAACAACTTGAGACAGCAGCACCTCTAATTGCTGCTTGCCTCAAACGCAAGAAGAAGTAGTATTGATAAAGGCACATGTTGTCGACCTCCTAGTTGGTGGGCCCTGGTAACTGGTCTCGCTCTTCTGATCGAGCCCAGACGAACGACAACAACTTGAGACAGCAGCACCTATAATTGCTGCTTGCCTCAAACGCAAGAAGAAGTAGTATTGATAAAGGCACATCTTGTCGACCTCCTAGTTGGTGGGCCCTGGTAGCTGGTCTTGCTCTTCTTTTTTGGAAGCAAAATCGACAGTTCGCGTGTTATCCTGGGGTCATTTTTCGCAGAACTGCTTGTGCTTTTTTAAATCTACCTAGCACCAAGGTTCTTCCCTCGCTGGTAAGGATAACCACCTCTCTTTCCATTTGATATTGAATTTTGCTTCTGAACTGCTTCTGACTGGCGCCCCACCCCGGCAAAGATTAGTACTTCTACTTGCATTTGAGGCAAGCAGCAACTAGGAGGTCGACAACATGTGCCTCTATCAATAGTAGGAGTAAAGGTGATATACAAAAATGTTGCAAACTGCTTACTGACTAAAATTACCAAAATGTAAATCTAAAATTTAGTGGGCCTGACGTTTCGATCCTAGCAGGACCTTTCTCAAAGGCAGAGTCCTTTGAGAAAGGTCCTGCTAGGATCGAAACGTCAGGCCCACTAAATTTTAGAATAGTAGGAGTATTTAGAATGCTGTCCGAATGCAGACTATTCAAACTGTATTTACAATATCAAGGAAGGTGCAAAGAATGTTTATCGCAAGGGCATTCAGACTCTTTCAGCCTCTCGTATGAATGGCGAGCCCTTGTAATTGTGAGAACTCGAACGCGTTTTTGTTGTGGGATGATTTTTTTGGGGGTAGGGTTGTGGCTTCACCTTGAAGCAGCGGCCGCCGTAGCCCGTCCAGCCCGGCTGGCAGCCGATGTTGGTGGGGTTGGTGACGGGACCAGGCGGGGCTACCGTCGTGTAGCCAGGCCGGCGGGCCTCGCAGACGTACGGTAGGGCCTGGGAGCACGCCGTATTGTACCAGTAGCCAGCGGCCGGCTTGCCCGAGTTCATAGACACGCACAGGCCAGAAGTGGAATCTGCATCGGTCAAACGACAAACAAATTGAAGTGAAAATCCCGCGAAGGTATCATAAGCAATTGCATAGAATGCATTTAGAATGCACGGAAGTAAATCAGCCTATACCTGGCTGCAGCTGTCCCCAGTTGGTGTAGGAGATGGCGGTGTTGTCGGACCACTGGTACGAGCCGGACGAGTCCTGGTCACTCAGGCCGATCCAGACGTTCTGGCCGTGCGTCTGCAGGCCGACCTGGGCACTGACGTAGCCCGCATCGTACCTGGAGAGAGAGAGAGAGGGGGGAGAGAGGCAGAGGGATAGAAGGAGAGAGAGAGATAGGGGAGGGAGAGAGAGCGGAGAGAGAGGGGAGGGAGAGGGGAGGCAGATAGAATGAGAGAGAGTGAGAGAGAGTATGAAGGAAAGAGTAGGATGGAGAGAGGAATGAAGAGAGAGGAGGGAGTGAGAGGAGGGAGATAGAAGGAGAGAGAGGATGAGAGAAGGATGGAGGGAGAAGGAGAGATGAATGTAGAGAGAGGAGAGAGAGGGATAGCGAGAGGGGGAGAGATGGAAGGGAGATAGAAGGAGAGTGAGAGGGAGAGAGAGACAATGGATGCGAGAGGGGATCGAGAGAGAGAGGAGAGAGGGGAGAGAGGGGAGATAGAGAGAGAGAGAGTGGATGAGAGAGGCAGACAGAGACCATTCCAGCATACGAATGCAGTTCGATTGTGAATGGAACAGCGGTATTCCTAATGTAGGCACTAACGTAGTCAGACAATTCACACTTCACTTCGGATATCCAGGAACACGCAAAGAAATTTTCCTCTGACGGTATTTCGGGTCACACTCCCGCCTCTATAGCATGGCGAGGTCTTTACCGACTAGATCACTCCCAAGGCAAACCAATCAGCACATGCAGTTAATTAAGCGAACGAGGATCCTCACCTGTTGTTGAGGGATGCGAGACTGCCGCCCATGTTTTCACAGCTGGCCTTGGCATCGCTCCAGGATTTGGCCGACGTTTCGAACATGAAACATGAGCCCAGGTAGGCATTCCATCCCTGGTATGGAGAAGGCACACGTTGGGAAAAAGCCGTGTCATTCATATCGAATCACCCATCGAGGTTTTATAGCCATTTCGTACTGGGCCACTTTTCAGTGTCAATGACTGCCACACGGATTCCTTTTAGGAAGTGTATATTCACCCGTCAACGGCATTTTATAGCCCGGAGGTCTTTCATGCTGATGAATATTCATGTTTATTCACGAGTACTCTTTACTCTGATTGGCCATCGTCAGAGTATATATGGCCTATGAATATGCATTCACATGATGTAATGACAATTGGCCAATCACACTAAGGGACCGGGAGAATAGCGTTTGCGAAGGAATGCCGTTGTTGGGTGAATATAACCTGCTTCTTCTTTTTTTTAAATAAAATGCCATTTTCATAACGCGCTGAACAGTCGGGAACAATGAAATACCCGTGCAATAAATCAATTAGAGTACACTACATGTACATGCGAGTCAAACATGGCACAATTAGACGTTTGTGTGGCTTTCGTCTTGTTAGATATTGCTTGGTCGTATAAGCTTAAGAATCTTCGTTGACAATAATTATGGAGAGCGGACTTCGGTGGGCCTGCACGGCGCGGAGCCACTTCACCGGCCCCCTTCTCTCTCTCTCTCTCTCTCTCTCTCTCTCTCTCTCTCTCTCTCTCTCTCTCTCGGAAGGAAGCTTTTTGGGTATTTTCTTGCTCGTACTCATGCCATTTGTTACATATTCATGGTGTATCATTCGACTGTGAGTACAAATGTCCTCCCCTCCCCGTTCCCCGCATGTTGACGCCTGTGCTGAAGCCGAAGGAGTCGGGGGCCTTACCGCCTGGCACCCGGTGTTGAGGGGCGGGGTACCCGTTGGTCCCTTGCGCAGCTTGCAGACTGAGGGAATGTTGAAGCCGCTGCAAGGCAAGTCGTTCCATTTACCCTGTCGCGCAGATTGTGAAAGAAGCCAAAAAGTAGAGATTTTAAAATTGCAAGTCATTCACAAATTTCAAAATTGAAAGTATTTAACACATTTCAAAACTGCAGGTCATTCACAAATTTCCAAATTGCCAGTCATTCACAAATTTCCAAATTGCCAGTCATTCACAAATTTCCAAATTGCCAGTCATTCGCAAATTTAAAAATGGCCAGTCATTTGCACTCCGGCCTTAAAGGGCATATACAACGTTGGTAAAGGTCAAGAGATTGCCACAGTTTGTCTGTTAAATCATTGAACATTCCAAAACAGAAATCCTGCGAAGGGTTTAGCTCAAATGTTAATCTGAGAAAGTAGAAAAAGGCAAAAAAACCGCCACGGTTTCGCACAGGCATGTAGTGTAAGAAATTGTTTATTACTCGCGGTTAAAAAAAAATTGTCGATGTTTGAGTGACGATTTCTCGAGAAGTACAGCATCCCAGACCGTAAGATTTCAGGATTCTATCATGAACATCTACAAACTGTGACCCGGCACAGCATAATGTGGAATAACCCCCACCTTTGAGATTTTGAGATTTTCTAATGATGTAAAAGAGTATACCATTATATCAAAATTATTTCCGTGTGAACTTTGTTGTAAATAGTACAAGGGGACTTTGTTCGTTCATTTGGTACCAGACACAATATAGCAGCACCATTCTAACTCCTCGAAAGCGGCCATTCAAAAAGGCAGGAACTTTACATTTTCATGAAAACAGTACACAAACACTTCCCCGAAATCCTCGTTTTTTTCAACATTTAGAGACGGATTTCGGAAAAATCCTTTGGACATAATATCCTCCAATACATTAACTTTCCGAAAATACCCCCCCCCCCCAATTTTTTTTATCGAATTGAGAAGATACTTTGACTTCAGGCGTTGTTTACTCGTGTTTTGGTGGGATATTCCTCATGTCGCTGTGCCGGGTCACAAATTAGAAGGAAATCTGTGAACATCAATGTCTTGCTAATGTTGTATTGGGCCTTTACGAATTAGCGTCCCCCTTTCTCAGCCTTACGCTGCCGAGTCGCATCTCGATGCAGTCTTCCCCTCCGGAATTGTTGGGCTCGTCATAATCCCAGTTGGTGAAGGTGACTTCGGTGCCGTCGATCCACTCGTAGTACATTTCCACGTTCAGGTCGTTCATCCCCAGCCAGGCGGCCTGATTATCGTCCCTCGTCAGAACTGTTTCACAGTGATATGAAAAAACAAATGGTGCAGACTGAATCGACAAAAATGAAAATATCAAAAATTAGGAGTGCCTGACGTTCTTATCATCTCAGCTATCCATAGCCCTTAAATGGCGGCCTTCCTATTGTTGACATTTTTTTGGAGGGCCACAATCTAGGGGCTGGATAGCTCAGGTGATAAGAGCGCAAAATTCTTTAATTTCTTCCGGATAAAAAGGTGTGATTGGGGTGGCACTGTTTGAAGGTTATTACTAGTGTTAAAGGACAGTTAAAGGAAAGTGAGAAGTCGAATCAGACTTGAAGGTTTGCATGGTTGAAATACAAAGTGGAAGGTTTGCGGTGACACCATGTAGCTCTTCTCTTTCAAGAAGGAGTGTGGCTCTGAAAAGAGCCGGTAACTCAACGTTTCGGGTAGTGTGTACTCTGCCCGTAGTGAGGAGATCTCCTGACGACGGGCAGAATACACACTATTCGAAACGTTGAGTTACCGGCTCTTTTAATAGCCACGCTTCTTGAAAGAAAATATAGCTACAATGGTGTCACCGCAAACCTTACATTGAGCAGTTGAAGTCACACGTGCAAAGGGACTTTGCGTCTTTATTGGTGGTAAAACAAGATATGGTGATTCAAATTCGGGTTACCTTGGTTGAGGGCGCTCATGACGAAGTTGTTCTCGTTCAGGTCGGCCACGGAGGCCAGGGTGCCCCTGCTCAGCGTCTCGCACTGCAGGCGTGCCGTGTTGAACTCGGCGTTGGTGCGCTGCACGAAGTAGCAGTTGTCGCCGTACGGGAGCCAGTCGTCGCTCGGGCAGTTGTAGTCGGCCGGCACGGGAGTCGGGGGCACGGGCGTGGTGCGCGTGAAGTCTGGACGAGAAACCGTGGAATCGCCAGATCGAGGCGTGTCAAAAATGAAACCGTTCGCATCAGAGGAGTGAGAGGAGGCTACATTCTAGATACATCTGGTCCTGTTAAGCTCCAAAAATCAGACCCTCTAAAATTCTGACACGTGCCGTGGTGTTCATTGCAGTCAAGAAGAAAATTGACCTAAGATTGACTAAGTGATGAAGTAAATTGGACGAAAATGACAAAGAAAAGTTTGGCTAGACCGGGATTCGAACCTGGGACCTCTGGTTTTGTGTACCAGCTCTCATCTGAGCTATCCAGCCCTTAGATGGTGGTCTCCAAAATGGTCTTTGCGTGGTTGGGGGTTATTCAACCATTAACTGGGGTATATCTCCAGGGACTAATTACTCATTAACTGGGGTATATCTCCAGGGACTAATTACTCATTAACTGGGGTATATCTCCAGGGACTAATTACTTAGCTAATGTTTCCAATATATGATTGTTTAATATGAAATATGTGACCCGGCACATCATAATGAGGAATAAGCCCTACTTTTGAGATTTTCTAATGATGTGAAAGAGTGTACTATTATCTTTCAAATGATATCAAAATTTCCTCCAATACATTACCTTTCCGAAAGTAAAAATAAAAAATAAAATTGATTTTTAATCGAATTGAGAAGATACTTTGACTTTAGGCGTTGTTTACTCGAAAAGTGTTTTGGTGGGATATTCCCCATTTTGCTGTGCCGGGTCACATATTAGAGTCAGAGATGTCCGCACCTCTCTCGTAGTAGTCGAAGGGGTCCAGGTCGTCAGTGGGGGTCAGGCCGTTGGAGGCGCCCTGCGTGTTCAGCCGGCACTCAAGGTTGTTGCGACCGTAGTCGAAGGAGAGACAGCCGCTGCGCTTCACGCACTCCGTGGCGCAGTCCTCGGGCCACACGTTGGCCAGGACGGTGGCGCTCGATTGGGCCAGCTTGCGCAGGCGAGACGGTACGAAGTACGTCTGGATGTACCCTACAGTCAAACAACGGAGGGCAAACATTCTATCAAATCTACATTCATTGCGATAGACATCTGCATGGCCACAGTAGAGAAAGGGTTCTACTGTACTCATTATTTCAAAAGTTACAGGGTCTGACGTTTCGATCCTGGCAGGACCTTTCTCAAAGGCAAAGCATTGCAGGTCATCTTAGTCAGTGGGCAGTTTACAATATTTGTTTGCATTTACTTCATACTCATAGTATTCCAGAGTTTAGGCTATGCTTGGTGGGAGTATACTAATCTATGGACCGATTGTGCGAGCACTGTTTACATGCCCGTCACGTGACTTAAGAGTGAGTATTTTTTCATCTCATTTGGCACAGAGCAGCGATGGAAATGCGCAAAGAATAATGTGGACAATATTATGATAGACTTCTTTGCTCATCTCCACTCCTGCTCTGCCACGCGATGGCATGTGAACATTGGTCGCGCACTCGGTCTATCTATAAGGAGGTTTGCGGTGACTGCGTAGAAAGGATGGCTCATTTGTGACCCGGCACATCATAATGAAGAATAACCCTAATGAAGAATTTTCTAATGATGTGAAAGAGTGTACCATTAGCTTTCAAATGATATCAAAATTTCCTCCAATACATTAACTTTCCGAAAATACAAAAAAAAAAAAAAAATTGATTTTTAATCGAATTGTGAAGATACTTTGACTTTAGGCAGGGTTCAACACTAGCAATTTTTTTCACTTGCCCTTCGGGCAAGTGAAATTATCACTTTTCATATTTTTACTTGCCCGAATGGAAAATCTACTTGCCCGAAAATGAAAATAAAAGAAAACATTAAAAAATTGAAGTTATCAATTTAATCTTAAATCACTTAAGCCTTTCAATAACATTATGAGTTTGCTAAAAGCTGTGATTTATTATAATTCTAAATTTTCAAAACCCATAATCATTATCAGAGTTCTCCCCAGGATCTTGGGAAAAAGTATGGGGCTTTTGGCTCGAAGTCCACTGCGCTTCGCAGTAAACAACGTGTGGCAAATTGAAAATACAGTATCTGTTGATAAGTGTAACCATTCATTCACGGTTTTCTTGTGGAGATCGTACCGAAAATGAAAATGTGGAACAGCACCAAAAAAATTCTAATGTCGGTGCCACGGCATTGGTGATTAAGGCCCTTGATCAAGCAAAGTGATTCTACTGTGCAAGGGGAAGTGACAACGGTAACCCTACGGTGAAGTAATTCTAAAACCAAAAATGAAGTAGGCCTACTAAAAGTAAAACTAAAATTAATATAGAATTGCACAGCCACAGTTGCTGTGCATAAGTGATCAATCAGAAAATTCAAAATAACTGTAATAATAAGTTTAAGTTGTAACCATTCATTCACGGTTTTCTTGTGAAGATATTCCTCTTCGTACCGAAAATGAAAATGAGGAACAGCACTCCCAAAAAATATAACGTTGATTGTCGGTTCCCACGATATTGGTGATTAAGGCCATTAAATTAATTAATACAAAAGGAAATAAAATTTGGGGGGTGTAAAGATCCGTATGTTATTTGATTAGAAGAAATAAGGCTATTTTTTGTTTGAAAAATTGTGTAAGATAAAGAAATTACTTCGTAGAAGTATGGAGTACGGAGGGAAAATAACCGACATGATTCGGCGTGCAGCAGCAGTTTTCTGGCTGTGCGCCACGGCCGACGTCACTGACAACAACACGGTCAAACCACGGAGCATCGTAACTTTAGGCCGACACTGAAAAATATTCACATGTACTGTACATGTACATGTACACCAGTGACCACCCTGTACAATTTTTGCGAGGAGGATAAGTTACTTCCGTAGCACATTTTCCATAATTATTTCGTCTAAGTAATTTTCAAATTTATATGGATTTCACAGTACGACCGTAAAGGCTGGGGGTTTCATGTCAACTCGGTCCGCGCGGAAAGCCTACATGTATCCCGTTACTTTCAACCAAAACAGACCGTTGAGGAAGGAAGATCGGACACGAAAAAAAAAGTACTCAACAACTTGTACTGGTCCACCCTGCGTGTTTGGGCATTACCAAAAAAATAATGTACCCTACCATATTCAATCGTTAATCTATTTCCCTGTCCGTGAAAAAAAACCCAAGATTCAATTCAAATCTTTGTTCAAGTCTCGGAATACAAAATCGGGAACAGGATCGTGGTGCGAAGACTGGAAAGTCGCTGTTTACAATGCACGTGCGGCATGTTTTCTCTATCCTCAATGGTACCCGGCGATCCTATTCCTATATGCATGAACGGATGGGCGAATGTTTACCAGCAAACTGGACCAAAGCAGTGTGCAGTACATGTACAGTACATGTACAGTACATCGTGCGCACGGCCGCTATACAGTACACTGTAGCGGTGCGGGATACAATCTGTGATCGCCGATCGCGTGCGCTCGATCGTCAGCAGACGCAAAAAGCTTTGCTTTTTCGGAATTATAATCGTAACAATGCGAACAATATCTACATATAATTGGCTCGTTTTGGGCAAGGACTTTGATTATTTCAATTAAGTAACTATCAAAATTTTACTTGCCCGATCGGGCAAGTAAATTTTAACATCTGAACATTTTACTTGCCCGACGTGAAATTTTACTTGCCCCGGGCAAGCGGGCAACCGCTAATGTCGAACCCTGCTTTAGGCGTTGTTTACTCAAAAAGTATTTTGGTGGGATATTCCTCATGTCGCTGTGCCGGGTGACATTTGTGAGTGAGGAGGGTTTCGGTCGAAGTTTCGGACAGCGTGTTGTGCTCATATTCAAAAGAGTTCTTTCTCCTGAGATTTTTGACCAACTCGCATTTCATTTTATAGCATTAGCGTGGTTTAATAAGGAATGAAAATGGACAGTTTAGTATAGTCGTACAAAGTGTCACTGCAACCCGTGGCTATGGCTACTTACTGCTCTGCTTGCAGCCGTACATGCGCTGGCTGTTGCATTTGTTGTCGTTCCACATACCGTCTCCCGTCCTTATCTCCCCGCAGTGCTCGCCGATGACACCATCGTTGTTGGGCTCCCCTGGAAGCCAGAAAGTTCTTGGAGTTTAACCATTAACAGACCATTCATAAGCGTCAAGGTTCAAAGCCAATGCCATTGCAGTGGTGTGCAGTGCCCAACTTGGGTATCATTTATACGGCCTTGAATTACGACTACACGAATGGAAAATGACGTTTCTATAATGTGTGGCACCCACCTGACGCCCAGTTGATATATCTGAATGCCGTTCCGTCTGTCCACGTGTAGCCTCCTTCCAGGCTCACATCATTGGCGCCGATCCAGACGGCCCCAGCGGAGAAATATTTGACCCGAGCTGGCACAAACAAACGAATGCAATCAAAGATCTGCAGGTGCTAAGGTTTGCTTTGCCGAAATAACATTCCGTTATTAGTCTGCCTCTCTCAGCCGTCAACGACTACAACTTATCGGGACGAACGCAATCACTTCATTATTTATCTTTTATCTCCTTTTTTCCCTGCTTGATTGTGGTGCTCAGACTTGCTCAGAACAGATCCCACTTTGACGGAATCTCTTGTAAAAGCAGAAAACGAATTGCTGACGTTAAGAGTATTTAAGAGTATAATAATGGGAAGAGTATTTAAGGGTATATGGGACATCTGCAGCTTGAGCTTTTGCTATAACTAAGGACTGATATAGCTAAGGAGTTAGCGCAGAATGTCTTAGCCTCAACAATTGGTAAGAAACCATTTGTAAAGGGTTCAGTGAAAGCCCAGCCAGTACACAATCTGGGCCCTTTTCCAAAACCCGGCTTAGGCGTCGGCTCCGGCTTTGTCTTTCTTTCGTTCGTCCATTTTCAAAAACAAGGCTTCGTGAAAACGGCATTTTGAAAAGGAATCCGAAGCTTCAACTGCAACGAGGAACTCCAACCTGTTTTTGTTTTCAGCTTTTGGATAACAGAGACGAAGCCGGAGCCTTAGCCTAAGCCGGGTTTTGGGAAAAATGGCCCTAAATAGGCCAAAACGAGGGACAGCATGTGTCTGCTGCCACCAAGAGGCTCCTAAGCCTCCAACCGATCCCTGGTCTTCGCACTCACTGAACACCGTCTGCTGCTCGCTGAAGTCGCCGATGCTGATGAGGTGGGCGCCCTCTAGGCGACACTGGGTGTCGGCATCGTACCAAGTCTTCTCCTCGGTCCGGTAGCTATAGCAACGGTCGCCGGCCACGTCATACTCCCAGCCAAGGCCGCACTTGCTGTCGTACACAACTGTAACGAAAAACCGCCAAAATGAGGAAAGAAGGAGACTCATTTTTTTTTCGAGAAAGAGAATACGCAGATTTGATTTCTCAACAAGTGACTTTGGAATAGTAATTATAAAGCTCTCTTCGTCAACACAATGCGATATATTTGTAAGGACTGCGCATCTATAATCCTAAAATTTCCCAAAAATATTATAAACTTATGAATATCTAACACAAATAGAGACCGTGACTTTTCGATCCTAATAGACATTTTCTCAAAAGCGGAATGTCACTCTGTAGATTTACATGGCAGGCATCCAAGTAGGTGAGCAGTTTGCAACATTGTTGTCTGTTACCCATTTATCGAGAATGAGAAGTTTGCATTTGTCATTTTATTCGAAATTCAAATAACAGTTCCACTACAAAGTACAGAAATTAGAATAATTTCCTGATTATATAATTACAATAATTTTACGATCAATAGTTAATCTCTAAATATGAGGGAAAAAAAACACCATCTCGTGAATTTATCGCACTATTGTGCACATTCAAATCAGCCCATGGGTATGCTATTTGAAAGAAGGTAACGCTCAAACCTAAAGTTTGAACGGAAAAATGACCTCCCCGGTAGCCAATTCATTATCAAGAAAAAATAAATCTAGATATCTTAGGTATTAGGTATTAGTTAACCCTTCAATTGAACTTCACAAGATGTGAATGATCTTAAAATTTAGTGGGCCTGACGTTTCGATCCTAGCAGGACCTTTCTCAAAGGCAGAGTGCAACATTTTTGTATATCACCTTAAGATGTGAATAAGATACCAACTGGTACACAAGCTATATAGTGCTGGTATAACGATTCATTGACTTACTGGACGGGGTTGGTGATGGCGTGTTGAGTTCAGAGCCAGCTGCAAGAAAAAAAAACAATGATATTTTTTTTTGTGGATACATTCTGAAGGATGATTGGTCTTTGTCAGAGGTCCGCATAATCCATGGCTGGCAACCAGTGATGCATGTTGCTTTGCCCGAGCGAGAATGTAATACACGGAGGATTCATATCGACCAAAGTGAAGTTAGCTCCGTAAGGGTTGTGCTAAGAGAAAAAAAACAATTGGATTGAAGTGACTCATTCTGACAAAGTGCGTTTGGTATGACTGAACAGCTTGCGTACATTCAGGCACACAGTTGGACAGTTATCATCGGTATTATAATCTGTTTACTTATCTAATCTTACACAATATAGAGGGCCGAACGTTTCGATCCTGGGATGACCTTTCACACAGGCAGATGAAATGAAGAGAGGTCACCTGATACGGGTCTACAGAAGATGGACTGTGGGAAAGATTTGCATTCTTGTCTATTTCTTAAGGTTTAAAACTATTTTTTGGAAAGTGCATGGCCTAACGTGACTGTCACTTTAGGAATGTAACTTCGTTCACATTAACCGATCACTAACGATGCTTCCCTGCGCATGATGGCACTAGTACATCCAGTTCTCAGTTCGTCAGGTCGCTAAAGGTATCGGCATGCTCCAACCGTGCTGAATGAAGCCTCGCTGATCAAACAAAGAGGTCGTATTTTTGGTGGTTTTTTTCTCGAAAAGCTTGACAGGGACGAAGCTACGGCAACGGGAATGAACTCACTTTTGGGTCGTTTACAGATGTAGCGGTACTGGTAGTCGCAATTGATGTCGTTCCACAACCCGACCTTCTGGAAGGCGGACTCCAGGTGGGTACAGTCTTCGTTGCCCACGTTATTGGGCTCGCCCGGACCCCAGTTCAAGAAATCGGTCTGCAGAATAGCATACACGTGTGTTTAACCTTTCGAGCAAAGACCGGGGACCAAAAAGTGGCGTTGGAAACCGCTACAGCGTATTTCAAGCTGAGGGCTACCATTTTGGGAGGTCACAGCGCGTAGGCTGATACATTTTCAGTGCCAGGCCCATCCGGCTCTTAAAAGAAAATTAGTTTCGAAAACTGCGAAATCTCAGAAGCCAGAAATACCTCTTTAGCCCACGAAACAGGCGCGAGGATAAGCAGAGAATTCCCTGCTTTGGTAAGCAGCGTTTTGCTCGTTAGCCGTAACGGACTTAATGGGAATTTTCCCCATTTTGATGGAATCTTTGGCCTCACTTATTTTCTTTCAAGTTGAGTTTTAAACTCCATTATATTCAAAATAATCAAAGAAATACACACTGGTAATAGGAAACGTAAATATCAAAACCAAAACATTAGCTCATGACACACAAGGTCATTAGATTTTAAGGACAGACAAAAAGGAAAAAAAACAAATCGTGCATCTTGACGCAATGGCATTAGGCCCGTAACAACGTGGGGCCTTCTATAGCTTGTTTAAAAATCTGATTTGCAAATAAGCCGTTCTGTCCACTGCAGATAAAAAGGTTATCGGGAAGAGGATGGCGACGATTTCGAATCCGAGTGCTCCGATCCAGATCGTGTCAGGATCGAAACCTTCCCCATGGAAGCCTCATCATCCGAGGTGTCAATACAAGATAAGCTGGGACAGGGGCCTTGGGGGTGGTAATAGTGATTGCTTTACCGGCGTTCCGTCCGTCCAGACAAAGGCGCCTTCCCCGGCGGAGTCGTGAAAGCCGATCCAGTGGCTCTCCTCAACGAAGCTGGCTCGAACTGAGTCGGGGGAGGAGAGACATCCACCATTAATATCCTAACACCAAATAATTGTCGTGTTGATTCTAAAGGGATTAATATGAATGTGACCCGGCACAGCATAATGAAGAATAACCCCACTTTTGAGATTTTGAGGTTTTCTAATGATGTGAAAGAGTATACCATTAGCTTTCAAAATGATATCAAAATATAATATCCTCTAATACTTAAAATTTCCGAAAATACCAAAAGAAGAACATTAATTTGCAATCGAATTGTGAAGATACTTTAACTTCAAGCGTTGTTTACTCAAAAAGTGTTTTGGTGGGATATTCCTCATGTCGTTGTGCCGTGTCACAAATGTACGTATAGGTTTTACATCATTTTACGGTTAACCGTTATGCTGCCGTCCATACGAATATAACTAGCCGTAATATTACGGTTTTTGGTTGTCAACCCAACTGGCAGTGAAATTACCGTACATTTTACGGGAATTTGTTTTTTAAAGTGGTAGACAAACAAGTTTGGGACTTATAAATAAAAAACTGTTTCTGCTTTTGTCCTTGGGAATTGGCCTTTTTGTAGAATAAACATGTATCAGAACAGCTTCTTCCCATGGTCTGTCTGTCTGTCTGTCTGTCTCTCTGTGTCTCTCTCTCCCTCTCTCTCTCTATCTGGAATTCTCTTCCTTGTTTCAGACCTTCTTATGATCTTGCCCTTTTAAAGAGGAGTGTAAATTTCTATCTCCATCCTTCCTGAGTGCATAGCCTTTAACCTTGAGTGGGTTCATAGCCTTTGTTTTGGCCAAATTTGCATTAAAAAAATAAGAGGAGTGCAGCTAGGTTCTAGACGTTTGATCAACTGCTCTGTGGCTTGAGATTGTCAGACCTGATAAGAAGGATTGCTCCTCGGCGCTGTGGATGCTGGCCAGGTGAGTGTTGGGACCCATGGCAGTGCACAGCGTCTCGGCACTGGTCCACGTGCTGGTCTCCTGGGGGGAGAAATAGTAGCAGTGGTCCCCGTGCAGATCCCATCCAGGATCGCAGCTACCCGTGGCTAGAGGAAGAGTTGGACACACGGGAGGAAGGGAAGGAAGGGGTTACAAGGAAGAAGCTCTTTTAAAACCATTCGAGTGGACCGGGATTTGAAACCGAGACCTCTGGCTTTGCGCACCAGCGCTCTTACCATCGGAGCTATCCAGCCCTTAGATGGTGGCGTCCCAAATTAAAGTGTTTCCAACAGCTGCATCCACTTACTGTAATTCCCGAAGTGCTGTAGCCAGCTTTAGAACGAATAGTTTGTTTGCATCTGAATGAGAACTTGGGCATAGTCCCTGAAGAAATACGGCACTGAATGGTTGAACGCTTCTAACTGGCGTCCCTCGACCCGGCAAAGATAGTTGACTATTTGGAAAGGCCGCCATCTTATGACTTATGCCCTCGGATGGTAAGCTTAGAGAGCCTGTTACCTTAAGCCAGAGGTCTCAGGATAAATTCCATCCAAATTTCCTTTGCCATTTTTCAGTTCTAAAATTTCTCGGGATGTTATGTGCTATAGATAAATAACAATATTTAACCGAAATCTTGACTATCAGACATTAATTTTTCTGTAGTGCAAACTATATTAGCACACATTATTATACACATTAATAATTTCTGCCTTGCGTTTTGTAAGCTTACGAAACACTCACTTATTTCTGCTGGCACAGGTGATACTGTTTGTCCTGTTGAAGAAATAAGACATGGAATATCAAGAAGAAGTCATTGATGAGAAGTTTTCAAAATGTAAGATTTTGAAACATTTTATACACAAGAATCTGTTTTTCTTTACCAAAAAACCCTGTGATATGAAAGTAGGAATAGTGGCATAATGCCTTGCTTCAGACAAACTGACTTATCCACTCTCAGTTCTATTGTTCATGGTGAACACCTTCTTAGAATGCGATGCCCTCGAATGGTGTTCGCATCCCACTTTGTATAAGTAGCCCCCATCTTAAGTTGCCTCTTGCCTTGAGGCGACATTCGGGTTTTTTGTTTTTTGTTTTTTAGAGATCCGCTCACCTGCGGGGATTTTGCAGATGAATCCTTGCAAGTTGAAGCAATCCTTCCATTCCCATTTGCCATCGGTTCCTCCTGAAGCAATTAAAAAATCAATTCAAAGCGGTACAGTGATCATTCTGAATATTCCAAGCTGCATACAGACTGGAATACCTCGAAAATACACTATTTTGTACTTATTTTCATGTCTGTAACGTTAAATCTTTCATCAGATTTTATTTCATCTCTGTATATTTTTTTTATTTTCATTATACATGTTTAGTGAATTAAGCATTCTTATTGTTAGCTTATCTAATCATTTTAAGTTTAAATTTAGTCTTCGTTTACCGTAATTGACTTATATTTTACTTATCTAATGTATATATAATGGTATCTGTCTTTAATATATACTGCTGAATGTCTCTGTATTATGTGTTTGTGTTTAGTAATTTTAAACTCGACCTAACAAATACTGGACGCAGGCGACCCCATTAGGCGTGAGTGTAGTGAGGTCAGCTCGGGTATACAGGGATTGGGCAGAAGTGGGCATTCCAGGAGATGACTCATTGTCTCCTCCTCTCCACATTCACACACTGGTTGACCTTCATTGTGTCAAACCTATAGTTGGCCTAATCGGTATAGGGTCAGACTGACTTGTCATTCGTTACCTGTGTAGATACTGCCGCAGTCCTGCTGTCCCGACCTCAAGCTAGGCTGACCGCTGGCCCAGTTGGTGTAGGATGACCCGGTATCCTGGACCCATTTCAGGGTGTTGTCGTTCACGTAATCTGTAATCGGCCACGGCCGAAAGCCACGTAAAAAATAAAAAGATAAATTGAAAATTGTATTCGTTGCGTGCACACGCAAGGTAATCGCCTCTACCGGGGAACGCACACAATGTATCATGCACAGAGCCAATGTACGGTCGAACTCAACAACTCTTTATTCAAATCTCCCTGGTCCTTTATATATACTAGCGCGGACCGATATAAAGAAATAGTTCCAACATATTTACATAATAAAACAGTTCATGGATACCACACCTCAGTAGACTGATTGCGCGACTACTGTTTGCTTGCCATCATGTGACTTATAGCGGGTATTTTTTCATCTCATTTGGCACAGAGCAGCGATGGAAATGTATATAGAAGAATGTGGACAACATATGATAGTCTTCTTTGCTCATTTTCCACTCCTGTTCTGCACCAAGTGTGATGCAAAAAACACAAAATACCCTTTTGCCAACCCAAGCTTCACTGTTGTTGATAAGGAAACTATAAGGGAACAATTAATAGCTGACTTTTTGGGAATCCGCCATCTAAGGGATAGATAGCTCCGATGATTCGAGCGCTGGTACGCAAACCCAGAGGTCTCGGGTTCAGGTCCCTGTCCAGTTTTTCTTTGCCATTTTTCAAATGTTTGTTCAGAAGTTACAAGTCAGTTTTTCTTTAATTAGTTTGACAGGAATGCGTTTTATAATTTTATAAAAAGAAATAATAAAAAATATATCTACGATAGAAACCTTTCGAAACCTTAGTGATTCGCTCACCTGAGATGCCGATGTACACATTCGATACGCCGACTTGGAAGAAGTCGCCAAAGAAGCCCGTGATGTACTGGTTCTCCGCATCACTGTCGATATGATGAGTTTTCATTACTTATGAAGTTATTGAACAATAACAGTACACAGTAGTTCAGAGCTGGCTTTACGGGGTGAGTTCGGTTAGCTTCTCCGGATCTACGCCGGTCAGTCCCGTTTAGCTCTGACGCGGAGATGCGGGGTCTGTTGTGGCCAACCGAGGTCTATGCCCGGTGTAGCTAATCAAACGCAAATACAGGATACATTGTGCTTTGATTTCTCACACTATCCTGAATAGATTTACAGTGCTACGTCAAAATGTGTATTTCACTATGAATATGCCAATATTTCATCTTATGCAAAAGGCTTTGTAAAACAAAAAGGCCGAAACAACAGCACATGATGCAGAATGCACAAGTCAATAAAAAACAAAAAACGAGCCCTTTTCAAAGGCCATCTGCAAAAGGGGTCCCCTCAAGATTAGAACTGTCCCTTTCGAGTGGGGCACTCCATGGAGAAGTGACGGTGACCCGGGCATGCAGCACTTGGCGCTTACTTGACGATAGTGGTGAGGTAGGCTCCCTGGGCGTCGCAGTAATGCTTAGCGTCCGTCCACGTCATCACGTTGTTGATGTTCAGCTGGTAGCACTGACCGTTGTGGTACCTCCAACCCGGAGCGCATGCGCCTTCGTAATACCAGGATAAACCAAAAGCTCAATCCATTCATTTGATCATAGGGCACTGGATAGGACACTGCAGTAACTTAACGTGTAACTTATTAGATACCATGGATATTATTTAGAGCAATATGTGGCACTGCATAATGAAGATTAACCCCACTTTTGAGATTTTGAGGTTTTCTAATGATGTGAAAGAGTATATCATTAGCTTTCAAATGATGTCAAAATATAATATCCTCTAATACTTAAAATTTCCGAAAATACAAAAAAAGAATTGATTTGTAATCGAATTGTGAAGATACTTTAACTTCAGGCGTTGTTTACTCAAAAAGTGTTTTGATGGGATATTCCTCATGTCGTTGTGCCGGGTGACATATGCAATGCTGGAAACTGCTTAGTGACTAAAATGACTCCAATGCAAATATCAAAAATTCGAAGGTCCCGGTGTTTCCAGCGTGGCAGGACCTCTCTTAAAGGCAGTCGACTTAAATACAAAATCTTATCCGAATTCTTCTTTTATAAATCCTTCAACAACCTCCAAACTTTTGAAGAGAAATGGGATCACAACAACACCATCTTTACTTTGTTCAATTCCGATTTAATCTGGTTATTATATTCTTATTTTCCCCCGTTAGTGTGACTTGTGTTTAATGTTTACTTCTTTACCATTAATTTAATGTGAAATCAACTGGAACAGTCTTTTAATTTGTATACTTTGTTACAAAAGTTTTTCTTGGACAATAAAGTTCCACTTGAAAAGTCAAAAAGTCAAAGGCAGAAAAAGGGGTCCAGGATTATTGATATCCCAATGATAAAGCATACGGTACTTTCACATGCATTTGGACCTATCTAGCCCACAGTGATTAAGACACTATTCACTTACCTTGCACACGTTCGCAAAAGAAGAAGCGACTGGTGGTGCAGTCTATGGTCTGCCACGCACCAGTGTGGGATGCTTGCACGCAGTTGGCACCCGTGTCGTAAAACCTTATTGATTCCAGAAAAAACAAAATGAGGGGAATCGAATTGGACAATTTGTATTTGAAATGTCATGCTGTGTGACCAATTAGAATGATGTATGCTCCGGAGATGGCGCACTTACTGGTTATCGGGCTGGTTGGTGTCCCAGTTGTTGTAAACGGCAGAGTTGAAAACCGTTCCGTCTGTCCACTGGTAGTTTCCACGCCCGTTCCCCTAAAGACACGTGAAAAGGCATGGTATAACGGTCGGTTGCCTCTGACTGGCGCCCCTTGGTATAAGATGGTTGGCTATTTTAGAAGGCGCCACGTACGGGCTGGATAGCTCAGGTGGTACTTCATGCTAGAGGCCTGGGTTATAATATACAAGTCCGTTTAATTTGCCTTTACTTTAAAAAAAATGTAATATCTCAGTCAATAAGAGCAGATTATTATAGGCCCCTACCTGAAAATAAGCATTGTATGGAAGTTTTGATTGAAGTAATATTGCATTGTTCTTTATGTAAAATCAATTGACCAAAGTTGCTGGTCTCAGAAATTTACAGGGCCTGATGTTTCGACCCTAGCAGGACCTTTCCCCAAGGCAGAAATCTGACTGCACTCCAAATCAGAATGATCCTGGTATGACTGCAAATTCGGGCCTTTGAAACTTTGATTGCGAATACCTATAAAAAAAATATATTATCAGTGGGGACCGAGGATATGGGCCCTGTTTATACGGGCCTATAGGAAAACCATGGTGGAAGTACACTTTCCTCGACTTTAAGAAATGATTATACCGTATTTTTCGGAATATAAGCCGCGGCTTATACGTTGTCTTTGTCTATAGAAAAACTTACTGCGGCTTATACACCGGGTGGCATACACGATAAAGCCTGATTCTTATCGAGACAAATATTGGAGTGCTGCGGCTTATACTCCGCGCGGCAAATTTTCCGAACATAACGGTGTATCTGTGAGGAGGAGACTGACGATCGCGTGCTTATAATTTATGTCACCCGGCACAGCATAATGAAGAATAACCCCACTTTTGAGATTTTGACGTTTTCTAATGATGTGAAAGAGTATACCATTAGCTTCCAAATGACATCAAAATATAATATCCTCTAATACTTAAAATTTCCGAAAATCAAAAAAAAAAAAATTGATTTGTAATCGAATTGTGAAGATACTTTAACTTCAAGCGTTGTTTACTCAAAAAGTGTTTTGGAGGGATATTCCTCATGTCGTTGTGCCGGGTCACATATATACCCTGTCGGTGAGTCCTATGAAGTAGGGCACGCCGTTCCTAGACGTGGTGGCCTCCACAGCCGTCTGCTCGTCCGCATTGGCGAAGGAGACCAGGCTGCCCCCCAGCAGACTGCAGTACTGGTCGGCCCCGTTCCACTGGTACGAGTCGGCCACCCATAGGTAGCACTTGTTGTTGGCCGAGCGCCAGCCCTTGGTCCCGTCACAGTAGACCGGCGTGCCTGGGTCGGGTCGGGAGAAGGGAGGGGTGTCAACATTATGAGTGAATCGCTTGCTTCTTAAAGATTTATTATTTGGATTATTAATTTGCCAAAAGGTACTCTACATGTACTTTTGACTTACTTAATAGTTCATATACACACATGCACGTACATATTTTACTGTTTTATTATCCAATTGGTTTGTAGACCCCCCTGACAGAAACCGGTTTCTTATACGGCCGGGAGCTAATTGAGACAGTTGTGTTATCACCAGCATTTAGGAATTAATCCCCTCAAGTACGTCACCACTGCTCTGTGCACAGAAAGTGTAGTTGCCCATATACCATGCAGACATTATCCCCACCCCCCCCCCCCAAAAAAAGAGCCTGAGAGCCTGATGACCTTTCTGTGTCTCCGAACCGCTGTAACTGGCCCAGCAGCAGAGAATGATTGGTCGGCATTCCTCAAAGCCCATTCACTTGTGTACAAGTGAATGGGGCTTTTTCGTGCACAAGTGAATAGGCGTGGTGGAAGGACCCACTTTCTCAGGGGGCTGACCCCCCCCCCCCCCCCCCATTGGACCTCCTAAACCAACACTACCATCTCAAATTGCAGGGTTCACTCTAGGAATACATGTAGTTTCACGGAAATTGGGCGATAGCTTCATAAACAAAATTAAGAAAAGACCAAAAGGGCCTCTCGCGTGAGCACCGCGGCTACGCGTAGGGTTGAGACTCACTGATGGAACGCGAGCAGATGTAGTAGTTAAAGGCCTGGCACGCCTGGTCGTTCCACTTCCCGTTCCCGTTGCGGGTGTCAATCTCGGCGCAGTCCTCTCCCGTCAGGAAGTTGTTATCAGGCTGTCCCGGCTTCCAGTTTCTGAATCGTGAGTGGGAGACAAACGTAGGCTGTGTTAGCTCGTTCGGTTGAGCAGGGTGAATATAGGAACGAGAGAAAGTTCTGAATAGGCAAATGACTCCAAAGTGCGGAAATCAATCTGCCCTCCGGAAATCAATCCGCAGTGCGGAAATCAATCCGCAGTGCGGAAATCAATCCGCAGTGCGGAAATCAATCCGCAGTGCGGAAATCAATCCCCACTGCGGAAATCAATATGCAGTGCGGAAATCAATCCGCACTGCGGATATCAATTCGCAGTGTGGAAATCAATCCGCAGTACGGAAATAATTCCGCACTGCGGAAATCAATATGCAGTGCGGAAATCAATCCGCAGTGCGAGTTTTTCCCAAATTATTCACAAGATTTTTTTCTCCTCATTGTATGGATCATGCACCAACCAAGTATGTAACACAAATTGACCGAATTTTAATCGATTTTACACCAAAAGGCCTAATGTAACTAATACATATTTACTAATACATTTTTGGTTAGAACATTCACTACAATAATGGGTCGATGTATGTTACATTATCAGTCAAGTGGTGATCGCACAAGTGACGCACAAGGCGTTGGTCATTACATTATCGGTTCTAATATAGCATAGACACCTGTTCATCCGACTTACTCATAGGTTGTGGGGCTACCGTCTACCCAGTTAAATGTAGTTTCCTGTGGACGGTCGTAGTAGCCGATCCAGTACACGGCTTGAGTGGACGTCAACGCAGTCGTCAAAAAGTTCTGGAAACAGCAGAAATGTTTCCCAGATATGAACAAGTGTGAACTCCCTTTGAGGCCGAATCACAGGCCATGTAACCGCTTTTAAAGTAGTGATGTAATTACTGCTGTGTACGTGTACCCACAGAATTGGTGATCCACCTTGTCCACTCTATTATTTAATTAAAGTGGCAAGTTTTAGTGCATTGCACCAGATCTGAGTCAAATTCCGAATCAGTTGTGACCCGGCACAGCATAACGAGGAAAACCCCCACTTTTGAGATTTTGAGATTTTCTAATGATGTGAAAGAGTATACCATTAGCTTTCAAATGACATCAAAATTATTTCCGTGTGAACTTTGTTGTAAATAGTACGAGGGGACTTTGCTCGTTCGTTTGGTACCAGACACAATATAGCTGCACCAGTCTAACTCCTCGAAAGCGGCCATTCAAAAAGGCAGGAACTTACATTTTCATGAAAACAGTACACAAACACTCCCCCGAAATCCTCGATTTTTCATCATTTGGAGACGGATTTCGGGAAAATCCTTTGGACATAATATCCTCCAATACATTAATTTCCCGAAAATACAAAAAAAAAAGATTATTTATCGAATTGAGAAGATTCGACTTCAGGCGTTGTTTACTCGAAAAGTGTTTTGGTGGGATATTCCTCATGTCGCTGTGCCGGGTCATATTTGTAGTCTTGACTCGAGTCCGAGACGGATTCATGGAAATTGAGACTGGTGTCGGAGGCCCGACTCATACGAGCCCGCGTCGCTGCACAGATCAATTTAGCTGGGGGGACATGTAATACCTTATCTATGGCCACAGGCGTTATCGAGAATCACGTCTGGAAAGGGTCGACCATTGATCTCCTATAATAATGGAGGTCAGCGGGGTCGTCGACGGATTCTGCGCGTTGAGATTGGCCAACGCGTTGCGAACTCTTGAGGGCGCCCTACTGTGAATCTTCCCGTATTCGAGATATATAAGAGAACCGACATATGACGCTTAACCACCGTCGTTGAGCCATGCTGGTACCCCGTAAATTGTGTGGGGACTATACAAGGACGTGTTTTGTAAACCAGCGTAGGTTAGGCTTACGGCGCTACAGTTTGGGTTATGGTTACGGACAGAGTTAGAGTTCGGGTTGGGTTAGCGTTACTGATAGAGTTAGGATTAGGATTAGGATTAGGGTTAGGTTCAGGATTAGGGTTGTTAGGGTTAGGATTAGGATAAGGGTTATGGTTGTTTCGTGCTTGTGCCTGTAACTACCCGAGAAATGCATGAATGAATGAATTAATTAATTAATTAATGCGGGAGGCCTCAGCAAAAACTGGCTTCGCGCATGCCTACTTATAGCTTCACCACGGTGACGCTTATATGCCTCCGTATTCAATCCGGATCGTTTCCTTGGAGGGGCGACCGACCACCAACCGTATTAGCGAGCTTTCGATTTCTGCTACGAACGGCGTCTTGAACGGATCGAGTCGGCTCGTCGACCCGTCGCACACACCAAGTCCGTTCACTGCGCGAGAGCGCTTTCGATCGATCTCGACGTATGCGCAGTCCTTCCGAAAGTCAGGTGACCACTTTTGTGTTGATCATGTATTGCGTAATACAGTGAACGAGCGCCGAATTGAGGACGACGGCAAAACCGGGGTGAACGAGTCCTCGATTCGGGCAGTGAACGAGGGGTCCAATTTCGCGCATGCGCAGAACTCCAAAAAGTGGTTCGCTCGTTCGCTCGTACCATTATAGTGGTATAATTATGTCGACGTGCAAATCGAAAGCTCGCTAATAATCTGTGCGGGCCGACTCACGTTCACGTCAGCCGAGGGTATGACGACCAGGTCCGCGTGCTCGGCCTTGCAGTCCTCCCGCGCGCTGTTCCACATTTTCGTCTGGCCGCCGACCAGATAGCAATTGCTGCCATACTGGATCCAGCTGCCGCCACATCCCTGGCTGTTGGCTGTGGGGGAAAAGACCGGACGGATAAATGAGGAATACAAAAGCATTGAAGACTGCAGTCGGATTACAAACGGTGTATACAATTGATATCTGCATCAACGTTGAACATGGTAAAACGTTGAAAAAAAAATGTTGCAAAAACAAAGACAAAGAAAACGTTATGAAACAATTTTTTTCATAAATTATTAGTTACTCAGGGATCAAAGAAAAAATCTTGCATATTTTGTGTCTGCTCTTGAATCTTCCAGCTTTTACATAATGTCCTGCTGTGTCACAGCCGCGACAGAATTTTATTTATAGTACCATTGAGCTGTTGACATTAATCTTATCGAAGGGATTAAATCCTTGAGATATCCTTGAGTTATCTACTGGTGGTCCGTTTCTGACCTTGAGGTCAACGCCAGCAAGTTTGAAAATCTATGCCAATTTGTGTAGCCAGGGAACGTTTCATATAAACGGTTTCAAAGAGTACAGTAAGGGTTTTTTTTAAGAGAGCTGATGAAAACCAGTTTTCGGTTAAAAATTGAAATCTAAATAATTAGGTGAAAATGTTTTCGTCAAAATGATTACTAAGCAACTTGTGCCAAGGTGCACTCCGTGTTATCGGCGTAATGTCGGTGCCAGCTAATCACTTTATCAACGAGGGGTTTAATGCTTATGTAACGTTTACCGGCCCTCGATTGGTTGGCCCCCTTAATTGCAATTGTGCGACTTGAATGAAGACCAACGCGATTTCCGCGGATCGTTGGCAA
>OX465106.1:24606459-24618959 GCA_949987565.1 Luidia sarsii
CTCTCTCTCTCTCTCTCTCTCTCTCTCTCTCTCTCTCTCTCTCTCTCTCTCTCTCTCTCTCCCCCCCCTCTCTCTCTCTCTCTTTCTCTCTCTCCGTCCATTTTCCGCCTCTGTCTCTCTCCACTCGACTTCGGGACTTTGTAAACCATAAAAGAGATCTTCCTCACCTGTTCCAAGAAGGACAGCAACCAAAAACCACGTCAGCATCATCGATGAAAAAGCGATGGTCTCTACGGCCGGTAGACTACAATCGCCTCAGTCCCGGAATGGCAGTAGCTGTCCCGAGGTTCCTCTCCTATCAACTGACCCCAGTCCGTAAAAAAGACATCCCACCCACCCCTGGGACTGTTTGTGCTCGAGAGGGGAGGGGGTGGTGCCAACCGGTGGTCTCATGTATGTCATTTATCCAATGGGATTACCGATCTCTTAGCCTACTGGCAGTATCACGATAAGAATTACAAAAACAAACTTCTGGCCGAAAAACAAAGATGATTACGGCGCAGATATCAACGTAATGACATCAACGCCGAAGGCTTACCTCGAGCAAAGTGATTGGCTGCCCGACAAGAGACAAACAAATCAATCGTGCTAGTTGATCTTTGCCATGGTGACCATTCAAAATGAATCATGGGAGTAGATCAGAAGCGATAACCATTTCATTGTATTTTGTACAAAATCTCAATCTGTTCTTCCCATCGTGTGGCTGCGTTGTGCATCTTCAGTCCAACAGTATAGCCTACTCCAGTTTAATCATGACGGTGATTAGTAAAAAATCTCAAAAGTTAGAGGGCCTGACGTTTCGATCCTAGCAGGACCTTTCTCAAAGGCAATTGCCTTTGAGAAAGGTCCTGCTAGGATCAAAACGTCAGGCCCTCTAACTTTTGAGATTTATGTAATGCAGGTCATTTTAATCAGTGCGCTGTTTGCAACAGTTTTTTGTATTTATTTACGATGATTAGTAGTACATAGTTAGGTTTGCAAAATAAAATGTTTAGGAACAAGTCTTTCTCTCTCACGGGATCCCAATGTGGAAACATAAACCTATAACGAATCATAATTTATACGTAGTTTTAACTGCCAGGAAAACTGCAAAACTCGTCTGAAACCACAGGCCCCCTTCGTGAAGTAACATACCAAAATGTTTCAAAGTGCCTACCGACTAGAGAGACCAAAATGCAAACCTCGAAAAAATAAAAGTAGGAGGCACGAAATTTTTTTCGACGTTGCGATCTAGACAGGACCTTGCCTATAGATCATAACGGTCAGTCCCTCTACATTTTCAGATGCCGTTTGGCAGTCAGGCCATCTTTTGGCTCATTCGATCATTGCCTTTTCCCCCAATTGGGTCCGATTAGAGATGTCACCAGATTAATTCGATAATAATCTTGAATATCATGCTGACGGTATAGAAGGCGAACGGTCAAGCGGCGGTGCTTCCATTTTATTTTGGGGGGTGTGCTGCTGTGAGTATCCGAGGGTATCCAACTCCTAGAAAACATGTACTCCCCCTTGGTCGTTATAATCATAGTCTCGCTCCTTGTATCAAAACCCTGGTTGGAAAACCATTCCTGTATACCTTACGACATCCTCTCCCGCCCCTGTTTGTCTTTGGGCAATACACCCACACCCCTTCTAGAAGTGGTACCGTCTACTCGACCTCTCGTCTAGGGTTGAAATTAATCTACTCCGTTACAGAAGACCACCGCGGTGATAGCGGAATTGTCTTTGCTTGTGGTGAGCCGATTGGTGCAGTGACGATTTGCCTCATCTCACCCACACACATCTATAAGACGGAGATGAATCTGAAAAGCTTCTTCCCTCGTTCTGCCTCCATCTGGAATTCCCTTCCCGATTCTTGCTCCCCCCCTGCCTATAATCTTTTGCCCTTTTTAAGGTGAATATTAATTCCTATCCCCAACCTTCCTGAGTCCCTCTCTATTTCCTTCTTTATTTAGCTCTTAACCTTGAGCGGCTTTGCAGCCTTGTTTTGGGCAATTTGTACATTTTACTTTGTTTTAAAAAGTACACGCAATCAAGGGCTTTTATGCTCGTGTGGTTTAAGCGCCGAATTTCTTGATTTTTATGAACTGCATGGCAAAGAGGGGTACCTTTTATAGCAAGGAATATGCTGACTTGAGCCTCGTGAGATTGAGTCTCGGTCGTTTTGTGATTTCACTCGACCGGAGTAACATTATGGGTACTTGCATAGACTCTAGTGCCATTTCAAACCATGGCCATTGAAATATAAATGATATGTGCTAATCGTTGTGAAATGCTCATCGGACGTTTTCGAAAGGTAGGCTTAGGCTTGGGCTCAGGCTTCGTCTCCGTCTGACAAAACCTCAAAAATCCAGGTTGTGGTTTGTTTCTGAATTTACAGGTTTGTTGGCTTGATAGGTACATAGTATTCCCCCAAGAAACTGGGGCCAAACGCTTTGTTTTTAGATGTCTGTGATATTATAACGAGTAAGATAAATACTGACCGAAGCCTAAGCCCGAGCCTAAGCCTTCATTTCGTAAACGACCCTAGAATGGCGAATGACGTGTGTTTGCATGCATGCTGTGTGACATTCACTCAACTCCGCCCATGGATTATGCCGCTACTCCACGGCCGGTGCCCTATGATTTTACCCTCGGTTTAAAAAAAAATGGCGGCTTCCATGCACTTATCCCCTCTAGCGCCCTCTGCTGTCCGTCTATGGGTTATCTTTGTCTGTAGGCCTACTT
The DNA here is from genome assembly GCA_949987565.1 of Luidia sarsii. Classification (NCBI taxonomy): domain Eukaryota; kingdom Metazoa; phylum Echinodermata; class Asteroidea; order Paxillosida; family Luidiidae; genus Luidia; species Luidia sarsii. The sequence continues at coordinate 24,609,187 of OX465106.1, forward strand.
AAAAATGTGCCAGAGTATTTTAAATTTGCAATCACCGTGTGGATTTTCTTTAATGCCAATGCTAATTATGTTTCAAATACCTTGGAGAGAAACAAAAATAGATAATCGATGCCAGTTCGTGTGTTTGAGAAAAAAGTCGGCCTGTTTTGTTTTGTCGGCCTTTTGTGTGTTTTTTTCTTCAAATAAACTGCCACTACAAATACACTTAATATTTGGTAAAAAGCCGTCATCATTCCAACAATATGAAAGGAAAATCAAGAAAAATTACCAAAAATTAGAACCGAACTACTTCTTCCTTGGTATGAAAACAGAATATCAAAACCTTAATGGTTTGTAAGTGCACAGATAACATTTTGGCGGATAATTTGAAATCTATGGAAAAATTTAATTGAGCGATGTTTACAAAGGAGCATCCGCATTGTGTGAACCCTGGGCTAAAAAAAAATAATTAGATTTGCATCTACTGAAAAGGAAGGGTTGAATTCTGTGGTTAATGAATAAATTGCTTCTGAATGGCGCCCCCACGCGGTTGAAGATTGCTTGCCGGGCCTCAACCAGAGGGCTGGATATCTCATCGAGGGTAAGGTCTGCGATTCCTATCCTAGCACAGTCAAATCGTGCTAGCTAGCTGAGACCCATGTACACAACAAATCGCCTTCTTGCATCTGAATGACAACGGGGGCGTGGTCCCTGGAGATAGTGGGCAGTTAATGGTTAGAGGGTCTCTAGCTGCAGTAAATATCACAGTCAAGCTCATTGTCGGCTCTCATCTACGGGGATCTGAAGTGTGCAAACATAAAGGCAAGCTTCCTTTTCTTAGCGGACATTTTGGGAAGCCCGCCACGTAAGGGCTGGATAGCTCAGGTGATAAGACCACTGTTCGGTTAAACCAGACAACTCGGGCTCAAATATTCAAGCTGTTTGGAAATGTTCCTTGACTATTATCTGTTTGAAAACTTCTCATAAAGTTACGACTGCAAAAAGGTATTAATAATCTATGCATCATACACTTAAACAGTACGGAAAAATCGTTCTTATTATCAAATTGTCTCCTTCGTGAAATGTACTTATCAAGTTTCTAAATGCCTACCCCGGCCCGCCTAAAATCTAAAGAGAGCATAGAGGGTGACCGTCCCAGGCCCGCTTCAGATGGCGGGATCGTCGTTCTGATCTCGGATGGACCGCTTGTACTTTTCTCGCTTTTTCTCGCGCTGGAAGCAGAAGACGGAGAGGATGACGATAGCAGCCACGACGCCTACGCCGACTCCGAGCCCGATGGTCGCCTCAAAGGAAAGGCCGGTTTCTGGGTGGGGGGATACGGTGTACATTGTGAGGGCAGGGCAGGACAGGGTAGGACAGGGTAGGTTAGGTTAGGTTAGGTTAGGTTTGGGCAGGGCAGGGCAGGGCAGGGCAGGGCAGTGCAGGGCAGGGCAGGGCAGGGCAGGGCATGGCAGTGCAGGGCAAGGCATGGCAGGGCATGATAGGGCAGGGCAGGACAGGGCAAGGCAGGGCAGGGCAGGGCAGGGCATGATAGGGCAGGGCAGGACAGGGCAAGGCAGGACAGGGCATGGCAAGGCAAGGTAGGGCAGGGCAGGGCAGGGCAGGGCAGGGCATGGCAGTGCAGGTCAGGGCATGGCAGGGCATGATAGGGCAGGGCAGGACAGGGCAAGGCAGGACAGGGCATGGCAAGGCAAGGTAGGGCAGGGCAGGACAGGGCAAGGCAGGACAGGGCAGGGCAAGGCAAGGTAGGGCAGGGCAGGGTAGGGCAGGGCAGGACAGGGTAGGTTAGGGCAGGGTAGGTTAGGGCAGGGCAGGGTATATGGTAGGGTATGGTAGGGTATGGCAGGGCTGGGCAGGGCAGGGAACGGTAGGGTATGGTAGGGTAGGTATGTTGGGTAGGGTAGGGTAGGTAGGGTAGGGTAGGGTAGGGTAGGGTAGGGTAGGGTAGTGTAGGGTAGGTCAGGGTAGGTCATGGTAGGTCAAGGGTGGGGATGGGTAGGGCAGGGCAGGGAAGGGCAGGGGAAGGTAGAGTAGGTGAGAATTAGGGCAAGACAGGATAAAGTAGGGTAGATCATGTAGGGATGGGTTGGGAAGGATAGGGTTGTGTAGAAAATGGGCAGGGGGGGTTAGGGTAGGGTAGGGCAGAGTAAGGGGTTAGGATCGAGGTCTGGGCAGGGCACGACAGGACAGGGTAAGAAACGATCGAGCAAGTAGCGTTTCTAGACCTACGTGGTTCGGGAGGCTCCACTGCTGGCTCAGTGGGCGGCATGGCAGTGGTTGGCAGCATATCTGTCAACAAAAGTGTCAAATGCCATTCACTGACAGTACACATACAAACACAAAATAACAGCGACTAGTGTTACCCTACAGTCCATGCGCTGTCTGACTGATTAGCAATGGCTTGATATAACGCACAAGTCAATGGGAATTGGCTGCGGCTGTATGTATGTTCCCGCTTCCTTAGAAGGGCATATAATTGAAATCTACTTTTCAAAAATAGTTGAAAGCTTCCCAGTTCTCCTCATTATTCATTTACTGTAATTGAAAAAGGTGCGTCAACTTTGAGTGATTTTCGAGCTGCTGTAGCCAGGTTTACATCAATTGATTGTTTGGATCTGAATGAAAGCGTGGATGTAATCCCTAGAGATACACGGCAGTTAAGCTGCTGAAAGGCGCCCCACCCGGGCAAAGACTAGTTAACTATGGATGTTTTCGAAATTAAGGCTTAGGCTCCGGCTTGGGCCTCGTCTCTCGTCTGACAAAACCTGAAAACCCGGGTTGTGGTTGGTTTCCGAAGAATTTGAAGGTTTGTTGGCTTGATAGGTGCAGGGTATTCACCAAGAAACTGGGGCCAAACGCTTGTTTTGAGATGCCTGTGATTGTATAATGAGTAAGATAAATATGACCCAAGCCTAAGCCCGAGCCTAAGCCTTCATTTCGAAAACAGCCTATATTTAGGGAGGCCGCACTAACTCAATGGGGCGACGCAGGCGTAGCCAGCCTTGATGAAGCAGTCTGTGTTCTCCCATTGGCCGGCACCCGCCGTGTCCAGCTGCACGCATGCGTGTGAGCCTACAGGCATCTGTGGTAGGTCACTCTTCCAGTTGCTGTAGACGTACGGGGACCCATCGGTCCATTTGAATTCTGGGGAGATGGTGGAGAAGAACAGTTGTTCAACTCGAGTGAGGCTAAACTCTACAATGATATAAGTGGCCTTAGCCTTATATCAGTGTTACTAACCTTATACCAGTGTTACTAACCTTATATCAGTGTTTTAGTCTTACATTAGTGTCTCGGTCTTGCTTTTCTGTGTATTGCTTTGAATGAAATGGTTGTACATTTGTTATCTTAATTAATTGTTTACATACTGGATGTCCTGTTTTAACCAATTCGTTTTTAAAACATTAATAATGTAGAAGAAGAAGAAGAAGAAGAAGAAGAAGCCTTTTTTTGACTTTTCAAAAGGAAAACTTTATTTCATTCCTTTGAAAACCAAATAAACAATATTTACAAGTAAAATACGTTTTTAAAACATTAATTGTAGAAGAAGAAGAAGAAGAAGAAGAAGAAGAAGAAGAAGAAGAAGAAGAAGAAGAAGAAGAAGAAGAAGAAGAAGAAGAAGAAGAAGAAGAAGAAGAAGAAGTAGAAGAAGAAGAAAAGAGGAGACAGAAGAAGACGGAGAAAGACAGGGATATGGAGAAGGAGGAGGAACGGGTACAGGAGGAGGAGGAATAGGAGAAGGAGAAGAAGGAAAACAGACCGTTTTTTACGGAGAGGGAAGGGGGGAATCGGGAGTTGGGGACCGTTTGTCTCACCGTCGTTCTGGTAGAAGAGTCCGAGCCAGAGGCGGCTGACTCCCAGGACGCTGTGGGCCGTGTTCTGCAGGAAGGTGTTGGCGGTGCCGTCCTGGCAGCTGGCCGGGTAGACCTCGGGCCCCAGTGCCTGGCAGAAGGCGTGGGCCTCCAGGTAGCTCACCCCGGGCCGCTCCTTGTCGAAGTAGTAGCACCGGTCCTGGTGCTTGTGCCAGTTGCGGGGGCAGCTGCCGGTCGGGGGCTGAGGAGGCTGCGGTTTGTCGGCTACGACGACCAAAACAAAGGGTCGAGGAAGTCCCTATGAAAAGTCATTCTTTTTTTATTCATTTGCCGTGTCACTAAGTTTTGGCTATTCATTAGCAATGACCTGGAAATGTCATGACCACGTGACTATAGTACTGGGTCACGTGGTGGGTTTGAACTAGCTTCCCGGGTCTTTTTTATGCGTTTCCAAGCTGATAACCGTGACGTTTGTTTGCCTTTTTCTACTTTGTCAGATTGCCATTTGAGCCAAAACCTTCGCAGGATTTCTTTTTTGGAATGTTTAATGGTTTAACACACAAACCGTGGCAATCTTTTGACATTTACCAATGTTGCATAGGGCCTTTAAGCGGCTCCTATGTACCAGCTCTGGTACAAGTCGTACCTCTCTCCTCTCACCACCTCCCCCCCCCTCGTGCTCACCCGTAGTGGTCTTGCAGACTGCGTGCTGTGTGCCGTAGCAGTCCAGGTTCCGCCAGCCCTCGGGAGTGATGACCACGCAGCGATTCAGGTTGTTGGAGCCGGTAGGGTAGCCGGCCAACCAGTGTGTGTAGACCGTAGGCCAGCCGTCCAGCCACTCAAACTGGTCGTAGGACTGTCGCGGGGGAGACAAGTAGTGAGCGAGAAGGCCGTCTCCAGAATTGTTTGACTTCAAACTCGGACTATGACGCGAGTTTAGTCGAGTTTGGACTCAGGTCACAGTGGCAGATGACCCTGACTCCAACTAGAGCTAGCTGACTCATACTTACCATCAAGTCAGATAGGGACAGCCGCAGACAAAATGAAACAGAGAGTCACGGAGAGACAGAGAGACAGAGAGACAGAGAAAGACAAGACAGAGAGAGGGGGAGAGGGGCAGAAAGGGACATGGAGACAATTGAAGAGAGCGACAGAGACACAGAGAAACAGAGAAAGGCATAGAGTAAAATCGATGCAGAAAGTGGCAGAGAAAACGGTGGATAGAGGAAGGGAGAGGGGGCGAAGGAAGGAAGGAGAGACAGACAGGGACAAAGAGGGAGAGATGAGGAGAGAGGAGCATAGAGGAAGGGAGAGAGCTGGAGAAAGTGGAAGGGGAGAGAGACAGAGAGCCAGAGACAAAGAAAGAGGGAGGGAGCTAAGGGATGAGGGAAGGGAGAGGGGGAAGAGAGACCGAGATACAGGGAGGAAGGGAGGGGTAAGGGATGAGGGAAGGGAGAGGGGGAGAGAAAGAGGGGAGGAGAGAGACAAAGGGACAAAGAGGAAGGGAGGGGGTTGAGAGAGAGAGAAAGAGGGAAGGAGAGAAAAGGGAGACAGAGAGGAAGGGAGGGGGTATGTGATGAGGGAATGGAGAGAGGGGAAAAAGAGGGAAGGAGAGAGACAGAGAGACAGGGAGGAAGGGTGGGGAAAGAGAAGGGAGAGATGGAGAGGAAGAGGGAGGGAGAGAGACAGGTCAGCAGCGAGGCAGAGAGGGGATGAGAGATGCGGGAAGGGAGAGAGGGAGAGAAAGGGGGAAGGAGAGCCAGTGAGACAGATACTGAGAGAGGGAGGGAGAGGGGAAGACAGACGCAGAAAGGGGACAGCAATGGCACTCACCCCTCTCCTCAGGCCAATCCAGGCCGACTCCACCTGGTAGTAGTCCAACAGCATGGCGACGAAGGCCTCCTCGTAGGCGTCGCCCAGCGAGGCCAGGACGGCGCCCTCCGCCTCGCACTCGGCCTCGGCGTTGGGGTTGGTGGCGGCGAAGGTGACGATCTTGTAGCAGCCCTCCCGGTACCCCAGGTAGTCCGTCCGGTCCGGGCACAGCGGTATGGGCAGGGGGTCCTCTTTCTCGGTTGTATCTGCGGGCGGGGGGACAGAAACGATCCGCAAGAAATAACTGAAACGGTCGTCTACGACCGGCGATTCAAAACCGACATGTATACCACAATTTACCACACATGTTTTTTTCCCCTGTGGTATGTTGCGGTTTACAGTCCTCCACACACCCACACACGAATGCAGAACACATTTCATGAAGTAACAAAAAACTGTTGCAAAACTGCTCACTGACTAAAATGACCTGCAATATAAATCTCCAAAGTTAGAGAGTTGGCGTTTCAATCCTAGCAGGACCTTTCTCAAAGGCAAAGAGAAAGGCCTGTGAGAAAGGTCCTGCTAGGATGGAAACGTCGGGCCCTCTGACTTTTGAGATTAATCCTAACATTTTCAGATTTTACCAGATCTTGGTTTGGCAGATGACTTTGACTAACAATTTTTTGCCGTTTTTATATTGTGGGTTTTTCTTTCTTGTCATGTTGTATAAAATCTTCGGAGTTATCGCAGTATAATTACCTAGGCTCTTTTGACAAACGAAGCCGTTTTTCTTCTCGCATTCCGAGTCACTCCACGTCCCAGCGTACGTGGGATTGTTCACCAGCTCCACACAGTAATCAACCTGAAAAGAGGGAAGACATTGTTAACATAACAAAGGGTCTTTTCGAAACCGTGGCTCTGCTTCGGGCTCTTGCTCAGGATCTGGTTCAGGCCGCCACGGGTTCGCTTTCTGAAATGCACCCGCTGGGGGCTCTTACTTTGACGAAGAGAACGGAGCTTCAACATCGAAGAGAAAAAAGACACCAGCTGTGTTATCAGGCGATATATTAATGATGAAGACGAAGACCAAGCCGCGTTTTCGAAAAGGCACATAGATGGCATCAATTCAGGTGGATAGTGTTCGCCATTGTAACCTCCCTGTTCAACGGCATAAACCCATGGGCCTTTAAACTTGCTTTCAACCTTTTGCCATTCTGATGAAAAAGGCATTGAGATGTATGGAAGCCATAGAGCTCTTTAAATAAACTAGAGTGAGCACTCCCCTATCAACACGCGGTACGAACGTGTGCCGACATGGACGCACATCCGCCATTACCAAAGAGGGCAATTTCAGCTCGAAGTGCCCTAATGTCGGTAGCAATCACGCGTATTTTTAATGGGGAAAGTAATAGCCGAAAGGTTGTGAATGCGGAAACTAAAATGTTACAGAAATGGTTTTTAGTAGTGAAAGGAAAGGCCATCAATACCTCAAGGGATTGGCGAATTCTAATGTCCCACTTTCTTTTGTAAAAATTGGGATTAGTTTGCCCCGTAGAGATCCGTGCATTTGCCCTCTTTGGTAATGGCGTCGCAGTCCCCTTGTCGGCACGTGTCACGCGATGAGGGCGCACTCTAGGTTATTTATAGAGCTCTATGATGGAAGCCTGTAAGCGCCATATTTCCAAAAAAAATCCTGTAAAAAATTTGTATTTCATTTATTGAATTGGTAGGGGGAAGGTTTCTCTTCATCTTGACATGATGCGGATAAAATCTCGGCCTGCAAAGATAAATCATTGCTGTCGAGTAGGAATATGGCACTAATACGCTTCCGTAGAATCCTGTCTGGTATTTTGACTGATAATGTCTCACCTTGTCCGGGTGTCCCTGCTGTTGGTAGGGGCTGTTCGGCTCGCCCAGGGCCCAGTTGGTGAAATCCGTGGTGGAGCCGTCTGACCAGTAGTACTGGTCGTAGATGCCGTAGCGAGACAGGCCGATCCACACACTCCCCTGGGCGACGTTGAGGGCGTTACTCAAAAGCGCTGCCGACGAGAAATCACGACGCAAACGGATAAGTTGGCCGGACTTTACAAATCAGACAACACGGAGGTATAGACCAATTCGGGGAACCCTTCCCCAAGCCGCCATAGGTGGGGGCACCGCACGACAACCCTTTGTGTGTGTGCCTATAGGGTTATACCCATGTATAAAAAAGGGGTCGGTATGTGAGACCAGACATAGCCGCGTCCACTTAAATTGATTAATATACCCTTCGTTTACAACGTCACATCCGCAGTTTCTGCCAACTAGTGGTTGGCAAACTATGGATGGCCGTCACAGTAAAAATTAAAAAAGACAATTTACAATGTATGTAAATGTATGAAAACCAGAAATGCCATTGGAGCATGGTCCATGATAATATTATATGCAATAGGGCCGGTGAGGCTAAAGGGCGAAGGTGTGATATAAATGTTTGTAAACACAAGAAAGGTCAATATAGCTATAGCAAAGGTCAGAGTTTGCGCAGCCGCAGAGTTACCGGCCCCCCTCGGAGCCGTACTCCATCGGGATTCGGGACGGAGATGACTTGCGTGGCGTCCCCGCAAGCTTTCTTCTTTTGGTTTCAGCTTCACGCGGGGCGGAGCGGAGCAGGGATTACCTTGCACGCCGGGGTCATGGATGGAGGCGAGCTCGCCGGAGCGGAACTGGCAGTCCCTGTGGGCTTCCATCCAGGTCATCTCCTCGTTCAGAGACGTCAGGTCGTAGCACCTTAAATGAGGGGGGAGAAAGGAGAGAGACGAGGCAGTGACAGACCGCCGGTCCCAAGATATCGGTATTCTTCACTGGAGATGACAATCGCTCTCGTTGGTGAGATTAAAGAGGTTTCGCAAGCAAACGAAGGAGGCTGGTGACCATTTGTGTCATTTCATAAATTTAAGAAATGATTCATTTTAGCAATGCATGCACTTCCTTTAACAGGAAAAAAGAAAACGTCAACAAAAAAACTTCATGTAATAGAAACGCATTTTGTGATGCTGAGAAAGACATCATCCACCAATATTTTGATCAAATTTTGGTCAAGAAATCAGGTCGGTTATTGGTCCATTAAGACCCAAGTTGAGGCTTGTTATTCATCACAGACCCCCAGCGTTTCTCGTAAAGACCAAACGATTTGCTCAATTCAAGAAGGATCTTTCGCTTTCTCCACGTGAATTTAAATACTATGCTCAGTGCTTTGCCCGATTGTCTGTCGGTTGTGCAGGCGCCTTAATTAACCACCTGATCACCGAGGTGCTCGAAGTCGTTCACGTCCAGCAGGGCAAACTCTCCTTGAAGCATGCATTCTCCTCGACGTCAAATGATATCATAATTATTGATGCTGATCTCCTCAATGCATAGGTACTCAATTTCTCCCTCTTATTAAAAACACGCTTAATGCACCTGATAAGTAAATCTATATGCTGTTTATTAAAACCTTTTATTGAATTGTTTGGCTCCAAGTAAATTACTGCTTATTCTCTGGTACAAATAATTGGTTCCTATCTTCAGAGACTTAATTAATATAATATTATCATCTGATGATTATTTCATTTTCATGTCATTTTTTAACTCAAACATCAAGTTTTTCTGCTTGTTGCTTTACCGTTTATGTTTTTATATTAACTTAATCTATCTCTCCAGGGAGCCTGTACCAGACAAGCTTTGCTTCTTACGGGCTCCCGAATATCAATATCCTTGCTTTGATAGACTCATTTCTATGATCATGTCATGTAACTTTTTGAAACTGCTTTGATTATTTGATAATCGAATAAAGTCAAGTCAATCAATCCACTACTAAAAGTAGCACAGAAGAGGAAGTTGCGATGGTTTGGACATGTAAGCAGAAGACCTGGAACACTGGCGCATGATGTCATGCATGGAATGGTTAATGGAAGTAGGAGAAGAGGCAGACCTAGAGCGAACTGGAGTGGAGATGTCGGAAAATGGACTGCACAAACAGTGGTGGAATGCGTGAGGGCAGCTCAAGATAGAAAGAATTGGAGGAAGACACTCAACACTGTGCCCCAACGGCTTTTAGCTACGGGAGTGACCTGACCTGACCAATCAATCCAACCGAGAGTTTCCGTATGTGGGTGTATCACGGTGCGCTGC
>OX465106.1:24621459-24671459 GCA_949987565.1 Luidia sarsii
TGTAAAAAAAAAAAAAAAAAAAAAGATGCGAGCCGCACTACATCGCCCCCCCAAAAAAAAAATTCAGTGAAGTAACCAAGCGAGTCTATGCAGCACTGTAGCCCAACTTACATCCATTCTCCTTGAGTAGCAATGTCGTTAAGACCCACCCAGAAAGATCCTTGTTCCCGGTAGAGCTGAGGTATTTGGACGAATAAAACCACGCGGAATTATCATCTTTTTGTCTCAAACATTGATAGCATTCAATGGCAGAAAGAAAAAGACATTAAAGGCCCAATACAACTTTGGGAAGATCGGAAAACATTGATGTCCACAGATTTCCTTCTAATTTACACAGTTTGTAGATGGTCATGATAGAATCCTCATGTTGAAATCTTACGGTCTGGGATGCTGTACTTCCCTAGAAATCTTCACTCAAACATCGATAAATAGTTTGTTACTCGCAAGTAATAAACTATTTCTGACACTACTGAATGGTGCAAAAACCGTGACGGTTTTTTACCTTTTTCTACTCTCTCATCAGATCACCATTTGACCTAAAACCTTCGCAGGATTGCTTTTTGGGGATGTTTAATGGTTTAACACACAAACTGTGGTAATCTGTTGGCCTTTACCAATGTTGTATAGGGCCTTTAATTACAAAATAACAATACCAATAGGTCATTTACGGTAATTAATCTATCCACAGATACGCTACGATTTTGCGTTGTGGAAATTTTAATTCACCAGGGGTTTGGCTTACTCGAAGTGTAATGAAACACTATTATATTACAGTGCTTTGCCAGATGCCCGATGAAAAAAAATCAGGCAGCTCGGGTGGGATTCGAAATTGGCCCCTGTTTAAGAGCTGTGTACATAGTGTATAGACACAGTTTACAAAATGAAGGCTTAGGCTCGGGCTTTAGGGTTCGGTCATATTTATCTTACTGGTTATAGTATCACAAGCCTCTAAAAGCAAGCGTTTGGCCCCAGTTTCTTGAGGAATACCCTGTACCTATCAAGCCAACAAACCTTCAAATTCGGAAAACGAACCACAACCTAGTTTTGGGGGGTTCTGTCAGATGGAGACGAAAGCCTGAGCACGAGCCTAATCCATGGATTCGTAGAGGGCCTGTTTAATGGTACCATCCGTCCCCGGTTTCTTGGCGAATACTCTGTACCTATCAAGCCAGCCATCCATGAAATTCGGGAAACAAACGTCCACGACCTGGTTTTGCCAGACGGAGACAGAGCCCGAGCCTAAGCCTTCATTTCGTAAACGGTCACAGTGGCTCGCGTTATGAGCGCAGTCGCTTGCTTCGTATACCAGACTCTGGACAAAGTCCCTCTCTTCGCCCGTTCGCAGCGTGGTCAGGTGACCCTTGTTCATGTTGCACCACGACTCCGCCTCGTGCCAGCTGTTACCGCCCTCAGCGTCGCCAGAGTCGCTGACGTAGTAGCAAGCGTCCTGGTTCTTAGTCCACGACGGTGGGCCTACCAAAGAGAGATCCGAATTTTCGAATTCAACAGAGCGAACTATGGCAAATCGGTACAACTCAACCAAATAAAGGCCATTTTGAGAAACAATAAGATAAAAGGTATACAGAAATCGAAGTTAGCATGGGGTTAAAAAAAATGGGATTATTATCAAATCCAAGGTGTCTATCGTTTTTGGGTTCAAAAATTCTTAATCTAGCAATTGAAAGAAACCCGGTATTTAGGCGCCAAAATTGTGCATCCACTTTGGAGACAAACGTATACTACGTCACCTACAGAATGTGTGGTCGACCTTGAGGTGCTGAAATTTCCACCAGCCCTAATTATTGTCTCATTGTCTATCATTACCTAAGAATAGTTTTTAGCTCTTTTTCAAATCTGTTGACTTTAACGTATGTTACATAATGCCTTTAAGGCCGCAATGAACACCAAGCAATGTACGGACAATCGGTTCCAGACAATCTTCGACAGGAAAAATCAGTGAAATCCCAACCTCCCCAAAACGAAAACAAAGAGAAGAAAGTTGTTTTACTTACACGGATCCTCTTCGCCTGGTACTGCAGTGAATCAAACAAACGGGATAAAAACAGTTGAATTCGAGTCATTCGAAATTGTCCAGTGATGACGGTATGAATGTGTAATATCGATAGATTCAACAACATCAATAAAGGCCGCCGCACACGAGAGCTATCTGCTGAGCAAACATTCTCTCCAGGTAGTTAGCTCAGCACGTAGCTCACCGTGTGTGCTGAACTTTTGGTGAGATTTCTGCCTCAAGAGGCCGTGAGACCAATATCTATCCTGTTTGATTTTTGTTCGCCTCATCGTGTGCGGCGACTTGAGCTACGTGCTGAGCACAAAATAACAACTGGCCAGTAAAAGCGCACGCTCTGCTCACGTCATGGCTTCCAAAAATATATTTTTTTGCTCAGCACGTTGCTCAAGTGGATGAGTTTTCATCCACGAGAGGCGACGAAAATCAAACAGGATAGATATTGGTCTCACGGCCTCTTGAGGCAGAAATCTCACCAAAAGTTCAGCGCACACGGTGAGCTACGTGCTGAGCTAACGACCTCAAGAGAATCTTTGCTCAGCAGATAGCTCTCGTGTGCGGCAGCCTTAACTCGTCCGGTATAATCCGCAAAAGCGCATGCATAAGTGCGTCCATACGCTGAAATCACTTGTTGCCTCTCTGCTTGGAACAAATTCCACCGGGTCTGTTTTGGGGCTTGCTACAAGCGGGACGCAAGTCAGACCATGGGGCCAATTTCATAGACCTGCTAATATGCACCAATATTTACTCAAGCCCAAATCCATAGGAACCGCCTTGCCAACCCACACCTCAGCAATGTTTCATGCTATAAGTAAATAAAAATGGAACAGTAATTGACATCACATCCCATGGCAGTGCTGGTTTTTAATCCAGTTTGCACAGGAAGAGGAAGATTTGCGGTGACACCATGTAACACTTTTCTCTCGAGAAGGAGTGTTTCTCTGACAAGAGCCGGTAACTCAACGTTTCGGGTAATGTGTACTCTGTTTCCTTCGTCAGGAGAGCCACACTCCTTCTCGAAAGAGAAGTGCTACATGCTGTCACCGGAAACTCCCACTTAGTATTTGCACCATGCAAACCTTCAGGTCTTATCTACACAGGGGAAGACTTTCTCTGCTAAGCGGATTTGTAATTATGAGCAGCTCTATGAAATGGACCTTTCCCATGAAATATGCAAATAAGAGCTGGCGCATACGCTTTACTAAATTGGTGGGCAAAGGAGTGCGCGTTGCGTGCAGGTTTCGAGATACGCTGAAATACGCTGAATAGCCAATGACTGCACGCCAAACAAGAGCCGGTGTTAGTGAGAAGGAACGCGCGCACGCCCGTGGAAAACTATGATTGGTTGGCAGCCCGCTTGCCCACCAATTTAGTTAAGCGCATGCGCTAGGTCTAGGTCATTGAAGGTGAGGCTGTGGTCCGAGTCACGGGTTCACCCACGTCCACCCCGCCCGTACTTACGCGGCTTGGTCTCGCAGACTAGCCCGGCCACGGACCCGCAGTGGTCGGCCGTCCACCGCCCGCTCTCCGTGTCCAGACCCACGCACTCGCTGCCCGGACCGGAGCCCGTGGAGTCCCACTTCACGTAGTCGACCACGCTGCTGTCGTCGTAGAAATAGTAGCCTGCAGAGGTTGACGGAGAACGGCGTGAATTCGATGGGATTCCGGGGTTTTGGGCATGGTGGTGGTGGTGGTGGTGGTGGTGGTGGTGGTGGTGGTGGTGGTGGTGGTGGTGGTGGTGGTGGTGGTGGTGGTGGTGGTGGTGGTGGTGGTGGCGGTGGTGGTGGTGGTGGTGGTGGTGGTGGTGGTGGTGGTGGTGGTGGTGGTGGTGGTGGTGGTGGTGGTGGTGGTGGAAGTTCCGAGTGAAAGGTTTGCGATCAAGAGACGATGGGAGAGTACGGTGGTTTAAAGGGATATAATGGGGAAAATTTAAAACAAAATGAGGGTTCAATTAAATTTTGTTGAGGGAACACCCAATTTTGATGAGGGAACAACCAATCAAAATTAAAACCAATAAGAATTCGTTTATGTCTCACCTATATAAATATGTCTCACCTATAATAAAACGGTTTTTCACTATTTTCTCAAGACTCGGTCGGCGGATTGAGCTGAAATTTTCAAATGTGTGCTATTTCATGCATATGGTTGATCACACATCGTATGGATGCTATTCTTTGACCTCGGCCAATGCTGCGTTATTCCTTTTAACGCAGAGGTTCCGGGACCGGTAATTCCTCCGGTGACTTACCGTCCACGGACCGGTGCAGGCCGAGCCAGACGTGTCGCTTGCCCAGGGAGCTCTCGGCCTTGCCACGGAACTCGCTGTTGGCGGTGTTGCTGTGGAGCCCGGGCAGGGTGGCGTTGTACCGCAGACTGCACTCCATCTGAGCCTGCGCGGGAAACAGAAGATGCGGTGACACCGTGTAACACGTCCTCTTTTGAGGAGTGCGTGGTTCCCCCACAATCCAACTAAAAAAGTGTTGTGTTGCATGGTCTCACCGGCACCGCGAACCTTCCACTTGAGCTGAATTTTCTCATGAAACCAAACGGTAACAAATAAAGGCAAAACTGACTGGGAACTTTTGAAAAAAATTATGAAAGTGGCAAAACAAAATTTGAGTGGACCGGGACTCGAACCCGAGACCTCTGCATTAACGTACTAGCGCTCTCCTAGTTGACTAGTCAAAGACTAGTTGACTAGTCAAAGACTAGTTGACTAGTCAGAGACTAGTTGACTAGTCAAAGACTAGTTGACTAGTCAAAGACTAGTTGACTAGTCAAAGACTAGTTGACTAGTCAAAGACTAGTTGACTAGTCAGAGACTAGTTGACTATTTGCGACCGCCACCATCCAAAGAGCTGGATAGCTCAGATGGTAGAGCACCGGTGTGTATCCAGAGGTCTCGGGTTCGAGTCCCAAAGTTTCCGTTGCCATCATTTTCAGAAATCGAACGCTGTGTAAATTCGCTAATGCGATTTAGTAGAACGGTTAACTGTCGGTGACCAACCCAATGTTGTAAATAGCAGGAGTGAAGTGAGGGGTATTGAGGAATGGAGAAGAACAAAAAAAAGAGTGGCCTACCTCCGTGAAGGTGAAGTGAATCTTGGGCTGCTCGGGGGTCAGCGTGTCAAACCGGTAGCAGTGTCTCTCGATCAGGGTCCATCCGTCCGGGCAATGGACCGGGGACGTGTCCGCCGGCTCTGGTGATGCTGAGGGGAGGAGAAAGGTTGGGGGAAAATAAACAAGCCAACACTATTGCCTTACCTTCAGGATGGAGTTACAAGCACCCCATAAGATGTTGCGAACTCATTACTGATTAAACCGACCGAAAGTCAAATGTCCGAAATTCAAAAGGTCTGACGTGTCGTTCCTGCACTAGGACTGTTCGATTCTCAAAGCCAGAAAGGCCTGATTTCATAAGAACAGATTCTCCCGACCGGCAATCTGAAGGAGTTTTGAGGCTTCAATCTAATGGACGAAGCCGGACTTCCAGAATGCATTTTGGGTTCCAGCATCACAGCAACTAGCGGCAGGGGTGGTGCGAGACCGTAACGGCCTGTGATAAATTTCATAGAGCCGCTTAGACATCAAGTATTATTTGCTTCAACGCGAAAAAAAACCCTTCCCAATGGAATCAGGTTACCAGCCAAAAGTTCCACGTATATTTCATGCTGGGCACCCACAATCGAAATACAAGTCAAGTACGGCAAGCATCAAATGAAATTTGTAACCCGGCACAGCAAAGTGAGGAATAACCCCACTTTTGAGATTTTGAGATTTTCTAATGATGTGAAAGCGTATACCATTACCTTTCAAATGATATCAAAATATGATATCCTCTAATTCTTAAAATTTCCGAAAATCCAAAAATAAAAAAAATATTTGTTATCGAATTGTGAAGATACTTTAACTTCAGGCGTTGTTTACTCAAATAGTGGTTTGGTGGGATATTCCTCATGTCGTTGTGCCGGGTCACATTTAGTAGGCAAACCCATCGTAACTTACGATCAATCGCAAGACGATAAGCGATGCACAGAGACCATACGGTGTATCACAACTTACGATGGGTTATCCATCGTAAGTTGAGTTGCGATGCGTCGTAAGGCTTTTGTGAGATCCAGGCCGGGGTGCAGGGGCTGATAGCTACTCACTGTCAGTGTGCTGGCAGATGACAAAGTGCTCGTCCTCGCAGGGCACCGATGCCCAGGTGGAGTCGCCTTGAAGGACCACGCAGCGCTCTCCCGTCGGCATGGACTCGTCCCAGTTGGCGTAGCGGGTCGGCCAGCCGTCCTGCCCGACATTCGACGGCTCCCACTCGTAGGTACCCGCGCTGTCCTGAAAAACAAAACAAACAAACAAACGCAAAGGTGGTTTATTTGGGTGATTTTTTGCGTAAGAAGAATGGTTTTTGGGTCGGAGTCCTACTGGAACCAGCGTGTTCTAGAGAGAGGACGAGTGATAGAGATAGATATATAATATAGAGAGAGATAGAGAGAGGAGATGGAAAGAGATATGCAGAGAGAGGGAGGGAGAGGGGGAAGAGAGAGATAGAGAGATCGATATAGAGAGACTGAGAGAGGGGAGGAGATAGACAGAGAGAGGAAAAGAGAAAGTGGGAGAGGGAGAGAGATAGAAATAGAGATAGAGATAGAGAGGGGGATACAGAGGGATACAGAGGAAGAGAGAGGGAGAGAGAGGGAGATAGAGAAGGTGAGAGAGATGGAGAGAGGGGGAGAGAGAGGGCGAGAGAGATGAAGAGAGAGGGAAAGAGGGGGAGAGAGAGGGAGAGAGAGGGCAAGAGAGATGGAGAGAGGTGAGAGAGGGAGAGAGGGAGAGAGGGAGAAAGGGAGTGAGGGAGAGAGGGGGAGAGAGATGGAGAGAAGGGAAGAAAGGGAGAGAGACGGAGAGGGAGAGAAAGAGGGGGTGTGGAGAGAGATTTATTTACATAATTATTACACAATGGTGACAATATTAATAATGGTGACGATATTAATAGAATGGTGACAAATTCACTATAATTGGGACAAAGAGCTGAATGAAGTGACAATGGTGACAGCAGCCACGACAGTCAATGGTGACAGCGGTGACCGAAGCTGACCACCGCGCCGCCACTGCCCTCACCTGAGCCAGGCTGAGCCAGACATGCGGCGGCGAGTCGAAGGAGAGGTTGAGTATCAGCGTGAGCAGGGAGTTATAGTAGCCGTCCCTTGCCCGAGTGACCAGGGCGCCCTCGTCGCTGCAGGCCTCCTTGGCGTCGGCGTAGTTCATGCTCGCGTTGACCAGCTTGTAGCAGCTGTCGTTGTAGCGGGTGAAGTCGGCGTAGGACCCGGTGCACATCTCCGGCAGGGCTGTGTCGTTGGACGACAGCGTGGGGTCTGGATCGAGAAGGAGTGTGCACAGACAGCGTGTGTTTGTAATATTTGCCAGAGGGTTGTGTCCCTCTCTGTGGCTCTCTCTCTCTCTCTCTCTCTCTCTCTCTCTCTCTCTCTCTCTCTCTCTCTCTCTCTCTCTCTCTCTCTCTCTCTCTCTCTCTCTCTCTCTCTCTCTCTCTCTCTCTCTCTCTCTCCCTGTTTCTAACTTTTGCCCTTTGTCCACCCCTCGGTGTGTCTCTGTCTATGTCTCTGTCTGTCTCTCTGTCTCCCATCCCTTTCCCTGGTATGTCGCTCTCTCTCATTCTTTCTCACTTTTCTCTCCTAGCCCTGGTCTCTGTCCCTCTTTGCCTATGTCTAACTCTCGCACTCTCTCAACTCTCTAACTCTCCCTTTCTCTCTCACCCTCTCCCTCTCCGTTTCACTTGCTCCTCTCTTTAACTCTCATTCGTTTTACTATATCTCTTCCTCTTCCTCCTCCGTCCATTCCTCCTCTTCCCCTTCTCCTCCGTCCATTCCTCCTCTTCCCCTTCTCCTCCTATTCCTCCAGCACACCTTCTCCACTTCCCCTCCTCCTTCACTCCTTCTCCCTCTCCTCCTCCTCCTCCTCTTCCTCCTCTTCCTCCGCCTCCTCTTCTTCCTCCTCCCCCTCTTCCTACTCATCCCCTCCTCCTCCACTCCTTCTCCCTCTCCTTCTCCTCTTCCTCCTCCTCCTCTTCCTCCTCCTCCTCTTCCTCCTCCTCCTCTTCCTCCTCATCCCCTCCTCCTCCTCCTCCAATTCCTCCCCCTCCTCCTCTTCCTCCTCTTTCTCTTCCTCCTCATCCCCTCCTCCTCCCCTCTTCCTCCTCTTCCTCCTCTTCCTCTTCCTCCTCTTCCTCCTCATCCCCTCCTCCTCCACTCCTTCTCCCTCTCCTCCTCCTCTTCCCCCTCCTCCTCTTCCTCCTCCTCCTCTTCCTCCTCATCCCCTCCTTCTCCCCCTCCTCTTCCTCCTCCTCCTCCTCTTCCTCCCCCTCCTCCTCTTCCTCCTCCTCCTCCTCATCCTCTTCCTCCCCTCCTCCACCACCTCCTCCTCTCATCCACCACCTCCTCCCCCTCCCCTCCCCTCGTCCTCCCCATCGCCCCCTGTCCCGCCATCCCTCGTATCGTCCACACTCGCTTACCCAAGTAGGTCTCGCAGATGTAGCCTCGCCGATCGAGGCAATTGATATCGTCCCACTTGCCCAGCTGGTTGGGGTCAGCCTTGACCTCCACGCAGTCACGGTACGGCTGGACACAGAGAAAGGGGGATAAAAGCCACTCGACGAAACACAACGACAGCTTTCACGTAACTTCTGCTTCCCTCGTATTGGGACAGTCAGCGCCAAACAAAAAACGGATGGACTGGTGGCGAGTCGACGTTTTATTGTTTCGAAAGATAGGCAGCTCGCCATCTCGCTTTCAAAAGCTGAAAACACAGGTTGTGGGGTTCTTTGTTGAGGTTAAAGCTTTGTATTTTGTTTTATTCCAAACGCAGTGTAACATTCCCAAACGAAGTCAAAGGCCTCGCCTTTTCATGACTTGTACTCTAAAATGGACTAAAGAAAGAAAGACAAAGCCGGAGCCTGAGCCTAAGCCAGGTTTTGGAAAAAGTGCCCTAAAGAGGGCTAAGATCTCAACGTCGGCGCCAGTCGTGGGTACCGGGCCAAGCAGGCTGCGAGTTCGGACGCCGCTGGAAAGGCATTACGTCATCTTCGGATCCCGAGATGACAGCAGAAAATGAGCCTGACTGTGATATCTATTGCAGAGACCCTTTAAAGGGTTGACGAGGAGGGGAAGGCGGGATTTTACCTCATTGGGGAGAGCAGTGTAGCCGTCGGGCTGGTTGCGAGCCCACTGGGTGAAGCCACCCAGGGGCGTGCCGTCTGTCCAGCGAAACTCCCCCTCCTCGTTGCTGTCGGACAGGCCGATCCAGAGGTTGGTCCGCCCCCAGTAGCCCTGGAGGAGTAGCGCCAACATGGCTGCCTCGACGAAGAGCGGTAAGGGGGAGAAGTAGGGAAGAGTTGTTTCTCGGTCATGGATCAAGCTAAGCACTCGCACAAACGTCGGGCAGAAAGTGGGCTTCGGAAGCATTGCTTTTTACCCATCATTTAGGTCTGCTTTCATCAGAAAATGTTGGAGATTGGACGTTGGAGTCGGCGATCAATACGGGCGATTCACATTGGTGCGCCCTCAAGAGTTTCCAAAGGTTTGGTCAATCACAATGCACATTGGTATCATTCATCAGACTAATACGGAAATCTTCAAATGAGTTTTGAAAACTGGCAAAGAAAACTTGAACTGGACCATTACATTCATATGTGACCCGGCACAGCGACATGAGGAATATCCCACCAAAATACATTTTGAGTAAACAACGCCTAAAGTCAAAGTATCTTCTCAATTCGATTAAAAATCAATTTTCTTTTTTTTTTGTATTTTCGGAAAGTTAATGTATTGGAGGAAATTTTGATATCATTTGAAAGCTAATGGTACACTCTTTCACATCATTAGAAAATCTCAAAATCTCAAAAGTGGGGGTTATTCTTCATTACGATGTGCCGGGTCACATATTACAAAATCTTCACCGTAATTATGGGCGGTTCACAATAGCGCGCCCTCAAGAGTTTGCACCGCGTTGGTCAATACTATCACAATGCGCGCAATCTGTCGACACTTTACAGACGTGCATTGGGTGGACAGGTTCCACACCATTAGATCGGCCGACCCCTTTGCAAACTCCTGAGGGCGCTCTGTTGTGACGGGCGGTTCACAAAAGTGCGCCCTCAAGAGTTTGCAACACCTTGGCCAATCACAATGCGCGGAATTGTGATCGGCCCGGCGCGTTGCAAACTCTTGAGGGCGCACTATTGCGCCTCGCCAGAATTAGCCCTACACCGGCCAATGCTTGAAGTCAGAATGGATATCGTCCTCAACGCCCGGTGGGGCTTCCGCTTTGGGTACGATGGGCCTGGGGGGACTCACACTGCCTGATCTGGTCCGTCACACGGTACAGCTCGCCCCGGCCGCCTCCCTGCTCCCTGCAGAACGCCTGGGAGTCGGCGTAGTCCCTCCTCTCGGGGTCCTCCAGTCCCACCGAGAAGATGCACTTGTTGCCCAGCCGGAACCAGCCCGCCGTGCAGCCGCCGGTCTCGGACGGGATGAAGACTGATAAAAAAAAAAACGGGAGAAAAAAAACAACCACACGCAGACATTCTCAGGACCGGCGCACAAGGTGAGATTTCAGGCTTGTAAGCCCGCCACCTAAACAAACAAGCAAGCGTTAAACCCGATTTATCAGCGCTCTTCCCACCTGGGCTATCCAGCCCTTAGATGGTGGCCTTCCCAAAAAGTCTTGGCCGGGGTGGGGCGGCAGTCAGAAGCAATTCAACCATTAACTGCCGTATATCTCCAGGGATCACACGCCCGCTTTCATTCAGATGCAAACAACTAATTGTTGTCAACCTGGCTACGTCGGCTCGGGAATCACACAGACTGAATGCGGTTGTTTCAATTCAAGTCAAACAAATCGATGAATAAAAACTTACTGGGAACTTTTGACCCAATTGAAAACAATGGCGAAGAAAACTTTGACTGTATCGGGATTTTGAACCCGAGACCTCTATCTTTTCTTTGTTTAAAAATGCTATTGATGTGACGTATGGTTTCAGTGAGGTTTTAGTGCTTTTACTGTCTTTCGAAAAAAATATTATTTATTTCTGTGATTGGCATATTTGGCACAATTGTATTTTGCTTATTAAATAGTTCTTTTCCATGTATATTTTGTACTGCTTCTATTATCCAATTTGTTTGGAGAGCCCCCTCCCTACGGGAGCTAATTGGATGTTGTTGTTGCTGGGTTTTTTTTATTGATTTGTTTCTGATTTCCACTTCATTCTTATTTGTGTGTGCTTTGATGTGCATACATGTATCCCGAAAAAATGAAATAAATGTAGATATGAACATAAATATAAATATACTGGTGTAGTAGATGAAAGACTGTCACCGTGTTGCGGACGGGTAGGGAAGGTGAGGGGAAGAAAGCTCTTACTTTTGGGTGCTCTGCAGACATAGGGCAGGATGTGGCTGCAGTTCCGCGTGCTCCAGACCGTGTCGTCATCCGGACCGGAGCTTGCTTGGTGCACCACCTGCACGCACTCCTCGCTGATTTCGCTGCCGTTGAAGTTGACGTAGTCCACCACGGACCCGTCGTCCCACACGAACTCGTCACCTGTCAAGCAGAAGAAGAAGAAGAAGAAGAAGAAGAAGAAGAAGAAGACTTTTTTTTACTTTTCAAAAGGAAAACTTTATTTCATTCTTTTGAAAATAACCGAAACAAAAACAAGTAACAAGTAAGACTTGAAAATAATAAACTAAATAAATGAATATAACAAAATTAAACAATAAACATAGGAGAAAATCATATGTATAATAGCGAAAAATATATGAGAGATGTTTTTGTAATACAAAACAAAGTCAGTTGAAGGGGAGTTGTCAAAGTAAAGTAATCGAAAATAAACCGGTGATGCGACAGATCTTTCCAGGAGCAGAGGTATAACACCATGTCTCGCTTACGCGAGCTGCTACTCCTGAGAAAGAAAGTCACGATGGTTTAATTTTCTTTAGACAAATGTCAAAAAAAGAAGAAGAAGAAGAGGAAGAAGAAGCAGAAGAAGAAGAAGAAGAAGAAGAAGACTTTTCAAAAGGAAATCTTTCTTATATTCCTTTGTAAATAACAGTCACAAAAATTCAATTACAATTCAACATGTCATTAATTTATTTCCATATTGGTTAAATACAGGAACAAGTTAACAAATTAAAGAAAAAAAATAAATCAAGGGTATTTAGGAACTCCTTGTAATAACAAAGACAACATGAAGTGTTTAAAGAAAATAATAAAGAGCGAACGACAGCAACAAAGGAAAGAGGGGCAATATGGGGGAACTTTTCAGAAGCTAAGTATAGGTCTTAGGTATAAATATATTTTGTAAAAAATGTGCTTGAACTTTACGATATCCAAAACAACATGAGTGAATCCATCCCTTGTCACTCACTGTAATGAAATGATGTGGTAAAAAAATGATAAAGAATGAAACTAAAAAAACAATTCAAAGAAAAAAATACAGTCAGTTTAGTGAAATCGACCACGGGTGTGTCTGTGAGGCCAGGCTTACGGTAGTTGGTATGGAGACCGATCCACGTGGCTACGTCAGGCAGAAGGAACCCGCCGATTGTGTTCTTCTCGCTTAGGCTGTGCATGCTGGCCAGGGTGGCAGTGGCGTGCAGCGCTCGGCATCCCGTGCCGGCGTCCTCCCACGACGCGGCCTGCGTGGAGTTCATCACGCAGTAGTCATCTTCCGCTGGAATCATCCCCTCGGGGCAAGCGCTGCCCCGTAGAGTCGTTGGGGGTATGGGGTCTCTGGCTAGAGGGTACAGGGGGAGGGAAGGAGGGAGGGAGGGAGGGAGAGATGGAGGCAGGCAGGCAGGGAGGAGAGGGAGAGGGAGAGGGACGGAGGGACGGAGGGACGGAGGGACGGAGGGACGGAGGGACGGAGGGACGGAGGGACGGAGGGACGGAGGGACGGAGGGACGGAGGGACGGAGGGACGGAGGGACGGAGGGACGGAGAGACGGAGGGGGAGGAAGGGAAGAGAAGGGGAGTCAGGGAAGGAGGGAGGGAGGTGGGGAGGGAGGGAGGCAAGGAGGAAGGGAGGCAGACAGGCAGACAGGCAGACAGGCAGGCAGGCAGGCAGGAGATGGAGAGGGATGGAGGGACGGAGGGAGGGAAGGGAAACGGAGGCAGGGAAGACAAAGGGAGGCAGGGATGTGGGTAGTGAGGCAGGGAGGGATGAAGGCATGCAGGCAGGGAGAGAGGGAGGCAGGGAGGAGAGGGAGAGGGATGGAGGGACGGGGGACGGAGGGGGAGGGAGGGAAGAGAAGGGGCGGCAGGGATGTAGGGAGTGAGGCAGGGAAGGAGGGAGGGAGGCGGGGAGGGAGGCAGGCAGGGAGGCAGGCAGGGAGGCAGGCAGGGAGGGAGAGAGGGAGGCATGGAGGAGAGGGAGAGGGATGGAGGGACGGAGGGACGAAGAGACGGAGGGGAGAGAGGGAGGGGGAAGGAGTGCGACGACGGAGAAACAAACACATTGAAATAACGAGTTGTTAAAACAGTTGTAGCGATCACAGAATTATTCTTAGAATAGCGATGATGTAGCTAGCGATGATGTAGCGATGATGTAGACAATCTGGTAGGGCCTAGACCGAGAATCCTGGCCGTTCATCGCGCCTGCGCTCTGGGCCTCCTCCCGGGGGTTGATGGTCGGTCGGTCGGTCGCGACTTACCCAGGAATTTCTTGCAGAGGACGGGGTGGGCCTGGGTGCACTCCTGGTCTCGCCAGCCGTCGCTGGTCAGGACGGCGCAGTCCGCAGTGCTTGTGGGCTGCCCCGCGGCCCATTTGCTGTAGCCTATCGGCCGGTTGGGCTCGGCACTCCACACCAAGCTGTCGATGCCCTGCACAACGACCAGTCGTCGTCACGAAAAAAAACACACACCTGTAAGCTTCTCTAACAAAATAAGAACGACGTTTCTATCGGGTGGGTGGGTTGGTGGTTTGGTGATTGGGTGGTTGGTTAGGTAGGTTGGTGGTTGGGTGGGTGATGGGTGGCTGGGTGGCTGAGTGGCTGGGTGCCTGGTAGTTGGGTGCCTGGGTGCCTGGTGGCTGGGTGGCTGGGTGCCTGGGTGACTGTGGCTGGGTGTCTGGGTGCCTGTGGCTGGGTGGCTGGGTGCCTGGGTACCTGGTGGCTGGGTGGCTGGGTGGCTGGGTGTCTGGGTGCCTGGGTTCCTTGGTGCCTGGGTGCCTGGGTGAGCGGTGTTGTGTGAATGGAGCAGTAAAGTAAACAATACAAAACAAATCGACAATGCCCAAACCGCACCATTCTGCTTTCCAGTCCAATCCAGGCCGACGTCTCCTTGGCGTTGAGAAGGAAAGCCTCCACGAACGCCTCCTCGTATGCGTTCCCGATGTAGATTGCCTCGGCGGTGTCTTCGTGGCACGCCAGCCTGGACTCGTTGTACGGGCGGGCCGTCGTGTCCAGCTTGTAGCACGCCCTCTCGTACAGCACGTAGTTCTTGTCCGGGGGCAGATAGCAGCCGAGACTGGGCGATAACGTGGGCAACACCGGGTCTTCGAAGAGAAGCCAAGCAGCCCCCCAAAAAGTCAATAACACTTAAAAACACTGAAAAACTCTTATAAGAAATGGCAAAGAAAGTTTGGACAAGACCGGGAATTGAACCCCTAGACAACTTGGGTTTTGCTTACCAACACTCTTAACCAGATTACTTCAGATTTAGTTATTTTATGGTAAACATACGACGCCGGTAATGTGTAGTTCTATGATCAGGTCTGTGGGCTCTGTTTGCCAAGTAAAGAAATCTAAGTCCTACAGATAATGGAAAAACTGACTGTAAACTTTTAAACGTTTCTTTTTTGAAATGGCAAAGAACATTTTGACTGCACCCGGATTTGAACCCGAGACCTCTGGTTTTGCGTAGCGGCGTTCTTACCACCTGAGCTATCCAGCCCTTAGATGGTAACCTTCCCAAATAGTCAACTTTGCCGTGGTGGGGCGCCAGTCAGAAGCAATTCAATCATTAACTGGCGTATATCTCAAGGGATCACAACCCTGCTTTCATTCAGATGCAAACCACCAATGGTTGTAAACCTGGCTACGGCAGCTCGGGGATCGCACAAAGTGGATGCAGCTTTTTCGGTTTAAGTAACACAAATAAAGTGAAAAAATGACTGGGAATTTCCATGGAATTTTGAAAAAAAGAAAAAAAATGGAGAAAGAAACTTTGACTCAAGGACCGGGACTTGAAAAGAAAAACACATAAAATGTATGATGGCGATAGTGAAGAATTACCTTGCGGTTTTTCACAGATGTACGCCCGGGGGAAGTCGCAATAACCGTCATACCACTCGCCTGGGTAATCGTCCGAAACTTGGAGATAGACACAGTTCTGTGTTTGCATAATAATCATCATCCTTCCTTAATTTAGTACCCTGGACTGGACCGGAACCTAACCCTGGTTTTGCGCATACTAGCGCTATTGGCTCTGTGAGGCTTTTAAGGGGGGATTTTTGGTTTTTCGAAGTTTCTGAGTTTTTGAACAGCGGCCCGACAAGGCAACAATCCGCCTCACTGGGCCAATCCTCTGGTTCAATGTAGCTCAAAGTAGAGGCAAAACCTACACGATAAGACCCTTGACCCCTGCATCCCCATTGCTCTCTGGCAGTGTGCTAGAGGTATACCCACAATGCATGACCCTATAGCCTCAACGAATCGGAGGCAGCTGTTCACCCTTACACCCTGTCCCTTCCAAGATGTAAAACGTGGAGGTGACGGGGCAGCGTCTTCAAACCTTCCGCGGCTTCTCTTTGGAATTCCCTTCCCTAGTTCGTGTTTCCCACCTTGCTTATGATCTGGACCATTTTAAGAAGAAAATGACTTCCTCTCTCCAGCTTTTTTCTGGTTCCTCCCTAACTAATTCCTTTCTTGGCCCTTAACTTATAGTGGCTTTTATTACTTTATTTTGGGAGAAATTGGATGAATAAAACAAAAAATCAAAAGTTCGAGGGCCTGACGTTTCGATCCTATCAGGACCTTTCTCAAAGGCAAAGTGACAAGGACAAGGAATAGAAAACACATTTTGTAAGACCCATAGCAGGCCGTGGTCATAGAACCATTTGGTCAAGGATGGGGGTGATCGTTTTGTACGGACCTTCACCATAGCCTCGGTTGGCTAATCACGAAAAAATAAACAATTAGAGGAAAACCTGCCTCGTCGAAACCATCGTATACGCCGTTGTCCGGTTGGTCCAGGCCCCAGTTCGTGAAACCGCTCAACGCCGTGCCGTCCTGCCAGGAGAAGGCGCCCTCTTCGGCCATGTCGTTCAGTCCGATCCAGACATTGGCGGGAGGTGCCCGCACCAGAATGGCTGTCAGGATGGCTGCGGAGTGGGCAAAGGAATTGAATATGAAATGATGTTGGCCTTCCAGGAAATCCGGGCTCTAAACCACCCCAAACCAAATAGTCTTTGCCGGGGTGGGGGCGCCAGATATATCTCTATGGATCACTCCGTTGATGCCATGAAGACGCAAACAACCAATTGCTGTAAACCTGGCTACGGCAGCTACAGGCTACGACAGCAGCTACAGGCTACGGCAGCAGCTACAGGCTACGACAGCAGCTACAGGCTACGACAGCAGCTACAGGCTACGGCAGCAGCTACAGGCTACGGCAGCTACCGGCTACGGCAGCTACCGGCTACGGCAGCTACAGGCTACGACAGCAGCTACAGGCTACGGCAGCAGCTACAGGCTACGGCAGCTACCAGCTACGGCAGCTACCGGCTACGGCAGCGACAGGCTACGACAGCAGCTACAGGCTACGGCAGCAGCTACAGGCTACGGCAGCTACAGGCTACGGCAGCTACATACTACGGCAGCAGCTACACGCTACGGCAGCTACATGCTACGGCAGCTACAGGCTACGGCAGCTACAGGCTACGGCAGCTACATACTACGGCAGCAGCTACACGCTACGGCAGCTACATGCTACGGCAGCTACAGGCTACCGCAGCTACACACTACGGCAGCAGCTACACGCTACGGCAGCTACATGCTACGTCAGCTACAGGCTACGACAGCTATAGGCTACGGCAGCCACAGGCTACGGCAGCCACAGGCTACGGCAGCCACAGGCTACGGCAGCTACAGGCTACGGCAGCCACAGGCTACGGCAGCCACAGGCTACGGCAGCCACAGGCTACGGCAGCCACATGCTACGGCAGCTACAGGCTACGGCAGCCACAGGCTACGGCAGCCACAGGCTACGGCAGCTACAGGCTACGGCAGCCACAGGCTACGGCAGCCACAGGCTACGGCAGCCACAGGCTACGGCAGCTACAGGCTACGGCAGCCACAGGCTACGGCAGCCACAGGCTACGGCAGCCACAGGCTACGGCAGTCACAGGCTACGGCAGCCACAGGCTACGGCAGCCACAGGCTACGGCAGCCACATGCTACAGGCTACAGCGTCATTTTTGTTGTTGTGGGAGGCTCTTCAAGCAGACAGCACGTGGTCTTGAACTTACGCTGGGTCTCCGCGTTGGGGACGGTTGCCAGCGACGCTCCCATGGCTTTGCAGGCCTCGTCCGCCTCACTCCAGGTCAGACGGGTCTCGCCGTGAATGGCGATGCCGAAGAGGGCGAAGCATTTGTCCGGTGACCGCGACCAGCCGCTCTCGCATCCGCCCGTCTGCGAGGCTGCGCCCTGCAGTCGCACTTGGAGAAAACAAACGGGTGGACACTGTCAACGGTGCGTGGAATCGCCCAGTGGACAGGACAGGACAGGACGGAACATGACAGAGAAGGACAGGGCACGACAGGAAAGGACAGGGCAGGACAGGGTAGGACAGGGCAGGACAGGACAGGACAGGATATGACAGGACAGGACAGGACAGGGCAGGGCAGGACAGGACAGGACAAGACAGGACAGGACGGGACAAGACGGATAGGACGGGACAGGACAGGAGTCGATGGGACAGGACGGGATAGGACAGGACACAACGGGACAGGGCAGGACACAACTGAGCAGGGAAGGGTGAGACAGAAGATAAGTCGATGGGACAGAGCAGGGCAGGACAAGACAGAGCAGGACAGGACAGGACAGGACAGGACAGGATAGGGCAGGGCAGGGCAGTGCAGGGCAGGACAGGACAGGACAGGATAGGACAGGGCAGGGCAGGGCAGGACAGGACAGGACAGGACAGGGTAGGGCATTGCAGGGCAGGGCAGGGCAGGGCAGTGCAGGGCAGAGCAGTGCAGGGCAGAGCAGGACAGGGCAGGGCAGGACAGGGCAGGACAGGGCAGGGCAGGGCAGGGCAGGACAGGACAGGGCAGGGCAGTGCAGGGCAGTGCAGGGCAGGGCAGGGCAGGACAGGGCAGGGCAGAGCAGAACAGGGCAGGACAGGACAGGGTACGGTAGGGTAGGGCAGTGCAGGACAGGGCAGGGCAGGGCAGGGTAGAGCAGGGCAGGGCAAGGTCGGGCAGGACAGGGCAGGGCAGGACAGGGCAGGACAGGGCAGGGCAGGACAGGGCAGGGCAGGGCAGAGCAGGACAGGGCAGGGCAGGTCAGGACAGGACAGGGCAGGGCAGGGCAGTGCAGGGCAGGGCAGTGCAGGGCAGAGCAGGACAGGGCAGGGCAGGGCAGGACAGGGCAGGGCAGGACAGGGCAGGACAGGGCAGGACAGGGCAGGGCAGGACAGGGCAGGGCAGGGCAGGGCAGGGCAGGGCAGGGCAGGGCAGGGCAGGGCAGAGCAGAACAGGGCAGGACAGGACAGGACAGGGCAGGACAGGACAGGACAGGGTACGGTAGGGTAGGGCAGTGCAGGACAGGGCAGGGTAGAGCAGGGCAGGGCAAGGCAGGGCAGGACAGGGCAGGGCAGGACAGGGCAGGACAGGGCAGGGCAGGGCAGAGCAGGACAGGGCAGGGCAGGTCAGGACAGGACAGTACAGGACAGGACAGGGTAGGGTAGGGTAGGATAGGGCAGTGCAGGACAGGGCAGGGCAGGGCAGGGCAGTGCAGGACAGGGCGGGACAGAAGAGAACAGGGAAGGGCAGGGCAGGGCAGGGCAGGCAGGGTAGGGCAGGGCAGGGCAGGACAGTGCAGGGCAGAGCAGGACAGGACAGGACCGGGTAGAGCAGGGCAAGGCAGGGCAGGACAGGGCAGGGCAGGGCAGGGCAGGACAGGGCAGGGCAGGGCAGGGCAGGACAGTGCAGGGCAGAGCAGGACAGGGCAGGGCAGGACAGGACAGGACAGGGTAGGGTAGAGCAGTGCAGGACAGGGCAGGGCAGGACAGGGCAGGACGGGGCAGGGCAGGGCAGGGCAGGGCAGGGCAGGGCAGGACAGGGCAGGACAGGACAGGATAGGGCGGGACAGGACAGGGCAGGGCAGGACAGGGCGGGGCAGGGCAGGGCGGGACAGGACAGGATGGGACAGGACAGAACAGGGCGGGACAGGACAGGACGGGACAGGACAGGACAGGGCGGGACAGGACAGGACGGGACAGGTTAGGACAGGAATCCAATCAAGTCAAACATAACATGTGTCTCTACAACTAAGAGTTTGCCAATGAAAATCAACCCGTGTTATGAACGCATTTCACCGAAGACAAAACAAAATCCTCGGTTACTTACCGATCAGTGCCATTGCTAGGAGCGCTAAAGTCCTCATGTCT
The DNA here is from genome assembly GCA_949987565.1 of Luidia sarsii. Lineage (NCBI taxonomy): Eukaryota > Metazoa > Echinodermata > Asteroidea > Paxillosida > Luidiidae > Luidia > Luidia sarsii. The sequence goes on from OX465106.1 coordinate 24,641,170, forward strand.
AGTAGATACCCTGCTTCACGCTGAGAACAAATCGGGGAAACTTCTCCCTTGGAAGAAAAATCCCGTAACGCTCCTCGTTAGCCCCGAAAAATAACGGCTATTCCTTCCAGTGCCCTGGAGCCTTCGGGCGGGTGGAGGTGGGTGTTAACCTCGGTTCCAAAATCCACGAGAGAAACAGAACATGTTCTGCTTCAAAGTCGATCGCGACTAGATAACGGGCAATTATTGGCGTGGTAATGATTAACAGCTTTTCAACAGGATTTTTATTCGGGGCTCGGAAATACAAAACGGAGTGAAGTGGCGATCAAAGTGTAGCGGAATAGTAGTGTAATGCACTGAACGCCATGGGTTTTTTATCGGCGAGGTGGCGTCTTGAACTTCATTCTTTGTTTAATTGGAGGTTTGGGTAACAGGTTTCGTTCCGTCGTCCTTGGGCGTGACCGTGTGATCTTTGTAACGTCTGTTATCAGAGGGGGTCACAGTACAAGTGATGGGTGGAACGAAAATGCATGTACCGCAAGCTACCGTGGAGTTACTGGCATGTCAGAACCATGGGCCATAGCGCTAGCATTGTAGACAAGTTGGGCAAAATGTATTGTTCGTTCGTCTGCTTGTTCCTTAGTTGGCTCGTCCGTTCGTCCGTTTCTGTGTAATTGTGATGAAAAAAGTGGTAATAAATTCTGTAAGTTAGTAGATTTCACAGAGTAACGGTCTATGTAAGGAGCATCATAACATTGCTTAACGTCCCTACACAACACCGGTAAAGGTCAAAAGATTGCCACCGTTTGTGTGTTAAACCATTAAACATTCCAACAAAGAAATCCTGCGAAGGTTTTAGCTCAATTTGGTAATCTGAGAAAGTAGAAAAAGTCAAAAAAGGCATGGTTTCGCTCCGTTATTTGGTGTAAGAAAGCTTTCTCGAGAAATACAGCATCCCAGGCCGTAAGATTTCAACATGGGGATTCTACCATGACCATCTACAAACTGTGTAAATTAGAAGGAAATCTGTGGACATCGATGTTTTTCGTAGACAACCAAATCATTAGAACATCCACCAAAGGGTAATCAATTTTTAGCAAAATAAACGGTTTAATTCATAACACCTCCAACTTATATTATGTACAAAATATCGATTCTTAAAAAAGAAACACTGGTGCAATGCGACCTGGTAACTACAGAATGTTTCGGGCCCATTGTACACAGTCATGTAGGCAAATAGGTTGTTAGTTGGGCACGTTAGCTATAATTATAACGATACCAGTATGCATAATAGGCCCATTTGGCAGATCAATGGCCAAGATAGGCGTGTTTTTTCCCCGCTTATTTACAGTGCCTATGAGTAACCAAAAAGCGTGTGGCAAATACATCACAGGGGCCAATATTCTCGGTTCTGGTGGCTGATTGTTGCGGCGGCCAATGGACAACGGGCGTCGGGTTGCAAGATAACTGACATGACAAAGTTCGTCCCAGTTGAAGCTTAGCGCCAGAGTTCGTGAACTGTGAGGGCGCATGCGCTCATCAAGTGCAGCTGTAACTGAACGGGTCGGCTGGAGAGCTCAGTTGTCAACTTAGCCATCAATAGAGGGCGGTCTCTATTACATACACGTGGCCGTTTGCGAAATGAAGGCTTAGGCTCGGGCTCAGACTTCCGTAATACTCATCTTAATCCTTGCATTTAAAAACAAGCGTTTGGTTCCAGTTTCGTGCTGAATACCCCGTACCTATATCAAGACAACAAACCTTCAAATTTGGAAACAAACCATAACCTGGATTTTCAGGTTTTGTCAGACGGAGACGAAGCCTGAGCCTGAGCATCTAGTTAAACTTTTAATAGAGCTCTATATAGCCGTGTCCGAATATAATTATTGGCTGCGGCTAGAAGTAACACGCAACTCTATGGGAACTGACTGCAGCCGCTTGTTGATGGCTTCCATAGACTCGTGTGTACTTTCAAGCCATATCCAAATGAATTCGGATGCTGTACTTTTCGAGAAATCTTCACTCAAACATCGAGTAATAAACTATTTCTTATACACTACAGGCTGGCGCGTAAGCCGTGACGTTTTGGGGTTTTTTTTCCCTATTTTCTCAGATTACCATTTGAGCTAAAACCTTCGCAGGATTTCTTGTTTTTTAATGTTTGGTTTAACACACACACTGTGGCAATCTTGTGACCTTTAACAATGTTGTATAAGCCTTTAAGCACGACTCCATCAACCGAGAATACGGCGCCATTGTTGCGGGAGATTCGGTCAGCATTATCGGCTGCGGTGCTGTTGGTTTTGTATCACTCTTATCTGTATTAAGCTTTTAAATCAACACCAAACTGCGATGGGGGAAATAATGGACGAAATTCACTTCCCTTTCCTGGCTCTTCCAACTTACATGCGTGTTCAAGGAGCGCTGTCCTAGCTGCCTCGGGCACAGCGAGTGTATATAGGTGGCTCTGAAAAGGGTTAAGTGCCAGGCCTAATTCCAAGGTAAAATTGGATAGGAATTTGAATTCAAAATTCACACCTCGCGCTTTGTGACGGTTTTTATTTTATCATTTCGGCGTTTAATCAAGGAATTCAAACATCCTAAAGAAAAAAAAATAGACGGAGAAAAGGTTTTGCACTACAGTTTTTAATAATGGACTTCCTCTTTTAAGTTTACAATCCTTTAAGACCATGGTGTTATCAGGCGGTGACGTCAACGACCCTTGGTCGGCTCCGAAAGTAGACACCGAGCGCCATGGCTACGGCCAGCGCTGATGCAAGGCTCGATGGGGGTCTTGTCGTCTGGCGGGCGAGTCGAAGCCATAGCCGTGGTCCAACACCAGCCGAACCAAATGGCAAACGTTTAAACCGCCAGGCGTCAAGACGACAGGCTGGCAGATTGCTGCGCGGTGTCGTCAGTCTAACAATGTTCGTGACGTTTGTCGTCGTGATGGCCTTTCTGGGGTCGGGTAAGTCATCTCTCTACTCTCCAAATGCAAAAAAAGAGTGAATAATCCACTCGCACAAAGTACAAAGAGTGACATTTCCTCAGGAAAAGCCAAAAACCGCCCAAAAAATTAATGAGTGAAAACCACTGTAAAAGGTGTGGAAACCGCTAAGAATGGAGTGAGTAAAACACCACTCTATAAAGAGAGGAGCCATATGATCAGGAGGACAACTCTTTCTTTTTTTCGAGTTGTCCTTATTTCTACTTTCGGGAGCGGGATTTCACTCCACTCTGAGCGGTTTTCAAATCTTTGACAGTGTTTTTTCACTCTTTTTGAGCAGTTTTGGCTTTTGTGGAGCGATTTTCACTCCTTGAGAGAATGAATTATTCACTCTCTTGCTTTTAGAGAGTATGTCATTGAATAAGTGACTGGAAACCCTACCGGATTCTTTTTTAGTTGGTGGCAAAAGCGTGAGAAAATTGGACAAGACAGGGGCCTACAACCTCTGGTTTCTCTGACCGACGCTCTACCGCCTGTGCTGTGCAGCCATTTAAGGGCAATGGTGGCCTACCCAAATACATGTAGTTTAACTGCGTGTATCTTTTGCCGGTGTGATGGGGATGGGCGCCAGTCAGAAGCACTTCATCACGCTGGTCGATTTGCATAAATATAAAAGAAAGGCCTATACAGCCATTGTTGTTCTCGCTGTCACGCTTGTGATGCAGCTCCTCAGCGTCAACACGCTCCCTAGCCCTCCAATACTTTGGTCAGGTAGTTTAACCGTGCCGCAGAGCGAGCGCGCTTGGTCCGCACTGTCCGACATATTTTTTTAGGCAGCTAGGGGAGCATGTTGACGTTGAAGGGCCTGTTGAGACGTTGAGGAGCTGCACAGACGCTAATTCACCGTGCCGAACACAATCTTCCATCAGTCGTCCGGAGCCAGACCTGCGGGGGAGAGTGGCTGCAGTTCGACGGCAGCTGCTACCTGGTCCGAGAGCAGATCAAGTTCTGGCCGCGTGCTCGCGAGGACTGCATGGCCCGGCACGCCGACCTGGCTGTCGTCTCCTCCCGGCAGGTCAACGTGAGTACGCGCCCTCCAGCTTGGCCTCACTGGAAAGATTGTAGTCAAACAAACAAATGCATGAACAAACTGACTGGGAACTTTTGAACAAATTGAAACATTAATGGCAAAGAAAACTTTGACTAGACCGGGACTTGAACCCGAGACCTCTGGATGAACGTATACCAGTGCTCTTCCATCTGAGCTATCCAGCCCTTAGATGGTGGTCTTCCAAATAGTTAACTAGTCTTTGCCGGGGTGGGAGCACCAGTCAGAACTCAGAAGCAATCCAACCATTAACTGCCGTATAACTCCAGGGATCACACCCCCGCTTTCATTCAGATGCAAACAACTAATTGTTGCAAACCTTGCTACAGCAGCTGGGGGGATCGCACAAAGTGGATTCAGCTTTTTCAATTTAAGTCAAGCAAAAAAATGAAAAACTGACTGGGAATTGCAAAAGTCAAACCAACAAAAACCTGCCAGTATACTCCTTTTTTTTCAAAAAGTAAGGATGAGAAACTAATCATTGTTTTACTTGGCTGAAAGGGTAGGGAAAATCCCTAAGTCCACATATTGACCACCTCTTGATAATGTGTACAGAATCCTTCATCCCATAGGACTTTCTTTTGAAGGCAGTCAGAAAAGACAAATACTGGATTGGATACTTCGACAGACGTCGTCGCAACACCTTCGAATGGGTGGACGGTATCGCCAGGAATTTCACGTAAGTTACACGCCACGAAAACAAGACTGCACTGACTACTTTGTTTTCTTGGAAAAGCCAAAGTAAATTAGCCCAACAACTTCTTTTTAATCACTTCTTTCATTCAATGCTTTCCTCCACTCTCGCTCGCTCTCCACCTCTCTCCCTCCCTCTTTCCTCTCCCTCTCTCTCTCTCTCTCCCCCTCTCTCTCTCTCTCTCTCTCCCCCTCTCCCTCCCTTCTTCTCTCTCCCCTCCCTCTCCTCTCCCTCTCTCTCTCCCTCTCTCTCATCTCCCTCTCTCTCTCGCACTCTCTTTCTCCCTCCCCCTCTCTCTCACTCTCTCCTCTCCCTCTCTCTCTCCCTCTCTCTCATCTCCCTCTCTCTCCCTCGCACTCTCTTTCTCCCCCCTCTCTCTCACTCTCTCTCCTCTCCCTCTCTCTCGCACTCTCCCTCCATCTCTCTCTATCTCTATCCCCCTCTTCCTCTCTCTCTCTCCCACTCCCTCTCTCCTCTCCCCCTCTCTCCCCCACTCTCCCTCCCCCTCTACCTCCCTCTCACTCCCTCTCTCATCTCCCTCTCACTCCCTCTCTCATCTCCCTCTCTCTCTCTCACTCTCCCCCTCTCTCTCTTCCTCTCTCTCCCTCTCTCTCTCCCTTTCTCTCTCTCCCTCTCTCATCTCCCTCCACCTACCCCCTCTTTCCTCTTGCTCTTTCTCCTCTCTGTATCTGCTTCTCTCTGTCTCTCATTCTCTAAATCTCTCATTATCTCAAAAATTAGAGGGCCTGACGTTTCGATCCTAGCAGGACCTTTCTCAAAGGCAAAAGCTTTGCCTTTGAGAAAGATCCTGCTAGGATCGAAACGTCAGGCCCTCTAACTTTTGAGATTTATGTATAGCAGGTCATTTTAGTCAGTGAGCAGTTTGCAACAGTTTTTCTCTCATTATATAATCTATCAACATGTCTCTCGTTTCTTCATCGCTCTATCCTCGTCCCTCTCGATCGGTGGTTCTTTTTTCTTAGAAACTGGAAACCAGGTCAACCCATGGAGGTTATAGAAGACTGCGTGGAGATTGATGGTAAAAACGACGAAGGGAACTGGAACAACAGATTATGCCTGTCGCTTCAACCATACATCTGCTCACGCCCAATCAGTAATGAAATGATACTTCTCTCTTATTTTACATTTTTATAATGATTGTAATAGGAGCGTCTGTAAAGCGCTCGTGCCCGCCGAAAAGGTGCACCTACCTCTCGAAGGATGTAGTTAGGATTGTGAAGTTTGGGGATTCGCCTGTTTGTACTGGTTTGATATCTCGGAAGGAAAGGGAGTAGGGGAAGAGATTGAAACAGGGAAGCTGGTTGATAGACCAGGGTGGGATCAAAGGGAAGGAAATGGAGTAGGGGAAGGGATTGAAGGAGGGAAGGTGGTTGATATACCTGGGTAGAATCAAAGGAAAGGAAAGGGAATAGGGGAAGGGATTGAAGGAGGGAAGCTGGTTGATATACCAGGGTGAGATCAAAGGGAAGGAAATGGAGTAGGGGAAGGGATTGAAGGAGGGAAGGTGGTTGATATACCTGGGTAGAATCAAAGGAAAGGAAAGGGAATAGGGGAAGGGATTGAAGGAGGGAAGCTGGTTGATATACCAGGGTGGAATCAAAGGAAAGGAAAGGGAATAGGGGAAGGGATTGAAGGAGGGAAGGTGGTTGATATACCAGGGTAGAATCAAAGGAAATGAAAGGGAATAGGGGAAGGGATTGAAGGAGGGAAGGTGGTTGATATACCAGGGTGGAATCAAATGGAAAGAAAGGGAATAGGGGAAGGGATTGAAGGAGGGAAGCTGGTTGATATACCAGGGTAGAATCAAAGGAAAGGAAAGGGAATAGGGGAAGGGATTGAAGGAGGGAAGGTGGTTGATAGACCAGGGTGAGATCAAAGGAAAGGAAAGGGAGGAAGGGAGGGATTGAAGGAGGGAAGCTGGTTGATATACCAGGGTGAGATCAAATGGAAGGAAATGGAGTAGGGGAAGGGATTGAAGGAGGGAAGCTGGTTGATAGACCAGGGTAGAATCAAAGGAAATGAAAGGGAATAGGGGAAGGGATTGAAGGAGGAAAGGTGGTTGATATACCTGGGTAGAATCAAAGGAAAGGAAAGGGAATAGGGGAAGGGATTGAAGGAGGGAAGGTGGTTGATAGACCAGGGTGAGATCAAAGGAAAGGAAAGGGAGTAGGGGAGGGATTGAAGGAGGGAAGGTGGTTGATATACCAGGGTAGAATCAAAGGAAATGAAAGGGAATAGGGGAAGGGATTGAAGGAGGGAAGGTGGTTGATATACCAGGGTGGAATCAAATGGAAAGAAAGGGAATAGGGGAAGGGATTGAAGGAGGGAAGCTGGTTGATATACCAGGGTAGAATCAAAGGAAAGGAAAGGGAATAGGGGAAGGGATTGAAGGAGGGAAGGTGGTTGATAGACCAGGGTGAGATCAAAGGAAAGGAAAGGGAGGAAGGGAGGGATTGAAGGAGGGAAGCTGGTTGATATACCAGGGTGAGATCAAATGGAAGGAAATGGAGTAGGGGAAGGGATTGAAGGAGGGAAGCTGGTTGATAGACCAGGGTAGAATCAAGGGAAATGAAAGGGAATAGGGGAAGGGATTGAAGGAGGAAAGGTGGTTGATATACCTGGGTAGAATCAAAGGAAAGGAAAGGGAATAGGGGAAGGGATTGAAGGAGGGAAGGTGGTTGATAGACCAGGGTGAGATCAAAGGAAAGGAAAGGGAGTAGGGGAGGGATTGAAGGATGGAAGCTGATTGATATACCAGGGTAGAATCAAAGGGAAGGAAAGGGAGTAGGGGAGGGATTGAAGGAGGGAAGCTTATAGACAGACCAGGATGGGATCAAAGGGAAGGCAAGCAGTACCGAAGGGATCGAGGGATGAAAGGTAGTAGACAGACCAGGCTGAGATCAACGGGAAGGAAGGCAAGCAGTAGTGAAAGGATCAAAGGAGGAAAGCTGGTAGACAGACCAGGGTGAGATCAACGGGAAGGAAGGCAAGTAGTAGGGAAGGGATCAAAGGAGGAAAGCTGGCAGACAGACCAGGGTGAGATCAAAGGAAAGGGCAAGCAGTAGGGAAGGGATCAAAGGAGGAAAGCTGGCAGACAGACCAGGGTGAGATCAAAGGGAAGGGCAAGCAGTAGGGAAGGGATCAAAGGAGGAAAGCTGGTAGACAGACCAGGGTGAGATCAAAGGGAAGGGCAAGCAGTAGGGAAGGGATCAAAGGAGGAAAGCTGGCAGACAGACCAGGGTGAGATCAAAGGGAAAGCAAGCAGTAGGGAAGGGATCAAAGGAGGAAAGCTGGTAGACAGACCAGGGTGAGATCAAAGGGAAGGGCAAGCAGTAGGGAAGGGATCAAAGGAGGAAAGCTGGCAGACAGACCAGGGGTGAGATCAAAGGGAAGGAAGGCAAGCAGTAGGGAAGGGATCAAAGGAGGAAAGCTGGCAGACAGACCAGGGTGAGATCAAAGGGAAAGCAAGCAGAAGGGAAAGGATCAAAGGATGAAAGGTGTTAGAATGTGTACCGGTATGCTCATGTGTATTTGTTTCTTCTCCTAGTTCTTCTGAATTTCGGGAAGACCGTGGGAAGGACCAGACCCTCGGAACAATTATTGTTTGTTTTGTTTTAGGTATATCGGTCCGATGCGATGAAAGCAACGGTTGGCGCTCTGCCCGGGACCGCTGCTTCCTCTGGGTGGCCCGGGTGAGCCCGTGGGGCCTCGCCAGGCGGCACTGCGCTTCCCTGGGCGGCGACCTGGCTTCGTTCGCCAGCCAAGACGAGCAGACGGCTGTCCAAGCGACCACGGCTCGGAACATCTTCTCCTACTTCATCGGGCTCAGATTCACGGTATGCAGACACAATTATTGCCGTTTACAGTGCCCGTGTGTTACCAAAAGACGTGTGGCAAATACAGCACAGGGGCCAATATTCTCGGTTCTGGTTCTGGTGACCGATTGTTTCGGCGGCCGAAATAGACAACGGGCGTCGTGTTGCAAGTTATTAACTGACATGACAAAGTTCGTCCCAGTTGAAGTTCAGCGCCAGAGTTCATGAACTGTGGGGGCGCATGCGCTCATCAAGTGCAGCTGTAACTGAACGGGTCGGCTGGAGAGAGCTCAGTTGTCAACTTAGTCATCAATAGAGGGCGGTCTCTGCTATATACACGCGGCCGTTTGAGAAGTGAAGGCTTAGGCTTAGGCTTAGGCTTCGGTCGTATTTCTCAGCCATCACAGCCATCTAAAGAACCAAGCGTTTGGCCCCAATTTCTTGGTGAATACTCTGCACAAACCACGACCTGGATGTTCAGGTTTTGTCAGACGGAGACGAAGCTCGAGCCCGGGCCTAAGCCTTCATTCCGAAAACGACCATAGTTTGATTAAGATAACCACAGAACACAGTCGATATTCCTGTTTTGGTTGGCGGTTTGAAAGGATATTCTTTCCTTTCTTTTATTGAATTGAATTTTTGACTTGTTTTTTTTTTTTAATTTTGAACTTGTTTTTCTTATCGAAGCCTGAGCCCGAGCCTGATCCATGGATTCGTGAACGGCCGCAGATTCCCTCCGTATCACTGGCGAAACGCATAGGCTGAAACAAAATGTCAGATTTCCAACGTTTCTAATTTGATTCGGTGAGCTTGCAGTCAAACAAATAAAGGAAACACCGACTGGGAAGGTTTAAACATTTTTTTTTAGGAGGGGAAACATGGCGAGGAACACTTTGACTGGACCGGGACTTGAACCCACTGCACGGCATACAATGACAGAACCTATTCCATTATGTTTTCGTTCCATTATGTTTGATATGTCTCGCAGAGAAGCCTGACTTTTTTTTCTGATTTTTTTCTTCTTCTTTTTCTTCTTCTTCTTCTTCTTCTTCTTCTTCTTCTTCTGCTTTTTCTTCTTCTTCTTCTTCTGCTTCTTCGGACAAATATTCCATACACAAAGCACTATTAGCGTTCTGCACGGATCATCTAGCAAATGGCGAAAGATGTTCGAGCCAACGTCCCTATATTGTTCTTATACCGTGTATTCTATCTGGTTTTTATATCATTACTTTTCTCTGTTTGTTTGTTTGTTTGTTTGTTTGTTTGTTTGTTTGTTTGTTTGTTTGTTTGTTTGTTTGTTTGTTTTGCTGAAGGAAACTGAAGGATTCCAATGGAGCGATGGAACGCTCTTTAACTCGACCGACTACAACAACTGGGACGAGGGTGAACCCGATCTGTAAGTTGTTACGGTAGGCCTAATGTTGGTTGCCTTCCATAGACGATTTACCTAAAATCGACTAAGTCGACTAAGTCGAACGGAAATCCGGATTCGCCATAAAATTTCAGAAAAGTGTTTAGGCCAACTTAGCCTACGAAATACAAGTCAGTGCTGTTCTCTACAAGCCTAGGCTTTTACGAACACCCCCCATATTTTCTCACCTACTGTTTTTCAAGTTCTTTAGGCCCCTATAATAATCAAGTGTTATTACCTTGTTATTTTATTGTATTTAATTCAATTGATATAGTTTGATTTGTATGCTTGTGGAAAGTATGGAAATGAAATATTTAATTTAATTTAATTTGATTTAATTTAATTTAATTTAATTTAATTTAATTTAATTTAATTTAATTTAATTTAATTTAATTTAATTTAATTTAATTTAATTTAATTTAATTTAATTTAATTTAATTTAATTTAATTTAATTTAATTTAATTTAATTTAATTTAATTTAATTTAATTTAATTTAATTTAATTTAATTTAATTTAATTTAATTTAATTTAATTTAATTTAATTTAATTTAATTTAATTTAATTTAATTTAATTTAATTTAATTTAATTTAATTTAATTTAATTTAATTTAATTTAATTTAATTTAATTTAATTTAATTTAATTTAATTTAATTTAATTTAATTTAATTTAATTTAATTTAATTTAATTTAATTTCATTTCATTTCATTTCATTTCATTTCATTTCATTTCATTTCATTTCATTTCATTTCATTTCATTTCATTTCATTTCATTTCATTTCATTTCATTTCATTTCATTTCATTTCATTTCATTTCATTTCATTTCATTTCATTTCATTTCATTTCATTTCATTTCATTTCATTTCATTTCATTTCATTTCATTTCATTTCATTTCATTTCATTTCATTTCATTTATTTAATTCAATTCAATTCAATTCAATTCAATTCAATTCAATTCAATTCAATTCAATTCAATTCAATTCAATTCAATTCAATTCAATTCAATTCAATTCAATTCAATTCAATTCAATTCAATTCAATTCAATTCAATTCAATTCAATTCAATTCAATTCAATTCAATTCAATTCAATTCAATTCAATTCAATTCAATTCAATTCAATTCAATTCAATTCAATTCAATTCAATTCAATTCAATTCAATTCAATTCAATTCAATTCAATTCAATTCAATTCAATTCAATTCAATTCAATTCAATTCAATTCAATTCAATTCAATTCAATTCAATTCAATTCAATTCAATTCAATTCAATTCAATTCAATTCAATTCAATTCAATTCAATTCAATTCAATTCAATTCAATTCAATTCAATTCAATTCAATTCAATTCAATTCAATTCAATTCAATTCAATTCAATTCAATTCAATTTAATTTAATTTAATTTAATTTAATTTAATTTAATTTAATTTAATTTAATTTAATTTAATTTAATTTAATTTAATTTAATTTAATTTAATTTAATTTAATTTAATTTAATTTAATTTAATTTAATTTAATTTAATTTAATTTAATTTAATTTAATTTAATTTAATTTAATTTAATTTAATTTAATTTAATTTAATTTAATTTAATTTAATTTAATTTAATTTAATTTAATTTAATTTAATTTAATTTAATTTAATTCAATTTAATTTAATTTAATTTAATTGCACTACTCGTCAGTCGTTCCGATGTGCACGCTAATCTGAATGCGATTCTGTGGGCAGGTATCGGCAAGGGGAGATGTGCGTCATGGTTTCTGAAAATAGCAAATGGCAGGTCACAGACTGTAGCTCCACCTATTTTTCTTTCTGCGAGAAAGGCCAAGGTAAGCAAGCCCAGTGTTTCACTCCTAGCCCACCCACAACCCCAAGAACCCCGAACAAGACAGTTTTACAATTTCTAGACGTCAAATTTCTATAATACCCTTCTTTTGTGGATTTTCATTACCTTACGAGCCTTTTCGAACAAAACGGTCTGAGGCCGTGTCCGAAACGGGCGTCTAGAGCTAGGTCTAGGTCTTCCCCCTATTAGAAATACACGGAGATGCGAAGACAATAGCCCTAGCCGTAGCTATGGAAGCCCCTTTCGGACACGGCCTTATTAAGGGCCAAAATTAGATTCACAATAGTGCGCCCTCAAGAGTTTGCAACGCTTTTTCTATTACAGTGAAAATAGTAACCTTTCTCAGAGATGTAAAGGACCCGATATTCTCGCCTAAGTACAACCTCGACCAAAGCTCCTACTCTGTCTCTGAAAAAATCCTGTCATAGCATCGGAAACTCTACTTTTTTTTATTGACGCTAATTTGACCACTGAAGTCTATGGACAGTCCAAAGTAGCCTTCTTCTATTACTTTGGGCGTAGTGTTGTCAGAAGGCGTTTTAAAGAGCCAATCGTCCGGTGTGTAAATGCTTATTAATGAATGTAGCTTTTGGTTTATCCTGGTATTACGAAGGCGCGTGCGCTCCGGGTTGGAGGTACCACAACGGTCAGTGCTACCAGCTGAACATCAACAACGTGATGACGTGGACGGACGCTAAGCATTACTGCGACGCCCAGGGAGCCTACCTCACCACCATCACGGAGTGGGTTTCTTTTTCGGCTTTTCCTCGACCTGCTCGGTGGTCAAGTGGTTGAGACGTCCTCGCTGATTTTTTTGTTTCATCAGGCATCGGGCAAAGCACTGAGCATTCAGTGCTTATTACGTCGAGCAGGGCAAACCCTCATTGAATTAGAATTCTCCTCGACGCAAACATCGTGTCAAATTTTTAAAATAAAATTTTAAAAAGGCTTCTTCTTGGCGCCCCTACAACGGAAATTGCTATAGTAGACTATTACTTTTAGGGAGGCCACCATCTAAGGGCTAGATAGCTCAGGTGGTAAGAGCGCTGGTATACGTTAAACCAGATGTCTCGGGCTCAAATCCCGGTCCAGTCAAAGTTTCCATTGACAATGGCGATTTTTTCCGAAGTTTCCGACCACTTATCTTTTGATGAATTCATCTCTTCTTTTTACTGTCTTCTTCAGCGACTCGGAGAATCAGTTTGCGACGAGCTTTCTGGGGAATTTCTCGGCGAGTGGAGTCGCCAACGTGTACCTCGGGGTTTCAGGTAAAAACTAGACCGCCGTCAACGAGTGCCACACCATAGCCTTTCATTTCAAACCCCAATTGAGCCGACGTCTGGAAAGGGTCGCATTGTGATTGGCCAACGCGTTGCAAACTCTTGAGGGCGCACTGTTGTTGTAAAATCGCCCGTATTGGGAAGCTTCCGTAGGAGATGTATTGCACCTGATGACATTGGTGAAGCTACGGAAGCTCATGCACTCTTCTCAACTGGTTCTCTTTTATTGTCTTTAAGTTATTAGGCTATAAGGCGTGTATATTGCCAAACAAACAATTGGAAAAGTTACTGAAAAAAATATTTTGAACAAAAAAAATGCCAAGAAAACACAACAAAAACTTGGACTGTACCGCGAGACCTCTAGTTTTGCGTACCACCAGCGCTCTTGCCATCTGAGCTATCCAGCCAGTAGATGGCGGCCTTCCCAAATAGTCAACTAGTCTTTGCCGGGTCTTTAATTATTGCTTCGTTGTATCCTGGTTTTTACCATGGATCAGATTCTGTCACTGACGACCAGCTGAGCTGGGTTGAGAGCACGGGGTCATCCTACAGCAACTGGGCGGCCGGCAGGCCACGGCTGAGGGCAGGGCAGCGAGACTGCGGCAGCTTCGATACAGGTAGCGTGGCGCACCGGCCCCAATTCCCATCCTCCTCATTCGTGGGGACGGATGGACGGACTGACGGACGGGACGGATGGTACTATTGTATAGCGTTGCAGGTCGTACGGACGGTGTCGGATGGTGCCATTACATATAGCTTAGCAGCTCGTACGGACGGACGGGACGGCAGGACGGACGGGACGGATGACACTATCACATAGCTTGGCAGCTCGTGCGGACGGTGTCGGATGGTACTGTTACATAGCTTCGCATCTCGTACGGACGGACGGACGGCCAGGACGGATGGCACTATTACATAGGTCGTCCGGACGGTGTCGGATGGTAATGTTACAAGGCTTCGCAGCTCGTACGGACGGGACAGGGCGGATGGCACTATTACATAGCTTGGCAGTTCGGTCGGACGACACGGATGGTACCACTACACAGGCCCTTTACCAATCCATGGATCAGGCTCTGGCTCAGGCTTCGTCTCCGTCTGACAAAACCTGAAAATCCAGGTTGTGTATTGTCGCAGAATTTGAAGGTTTGTTGGCTTGATAACTACAAAGCATTCCCCCAAGAAACTGGAGCAAATCGCTTGTTTCGACATGCCTGTGACATTAAAACGGGTATAGGAGAAATGGCCGAAGCCTAAGCCCGAGCCTAAGCCTTCATTTCGCCAACGGCCATAAGCTCGCGTAGCTTTGCAGCGAGCCCTAAAGGCTACGGATAGCGGCTCGACGTCAGTCATTGGCACAGTTACTCCACTGTCTCCTCCACACAGGAAACGCTTCGGGCAAATGGACGGTGCACGACTGCTCCGACCCACAGGGCTTCGTGTGCAAAATCACGGCCGGTGAGTACGTGAAATAGATACTAGTCTGAAAAAAGGTAATTTGAAAATATTCATCAAAGATGAGGGGACCGAGAGACAGGAACAGAGAGAGGGGGAAAGGAGAGAAAATGTAAAAGAGGGAAATAGAGAGAGGGAGAGAGAGGGGGAGGGGAGAGAGGGTGAATGGGAGAGAGGGAGACAATGTGGGGAGGGGGAGAGAGACGGTAGAGGGAGAGATGGTGGAGAGAGAGGGAAGAGAGAGAACGTGAGAGAGGGAGATAGAGCGGGAGACAAAAATATGGGGGAGAGAGAGTGGGGAGGGAGGGCGATTGAGACAGAGAGAGAAGAGCAATAGAATGCGAGAGAAGGAGAGAGGGAGAGAGAGAAGTAGGGTGAGAGCTATGGAGAAGGAGGATATAAACTTTTTACCGAGTCTCAGATAAATGAAAAGTTATTTTTATCTCCTCCCCTAAATATCCAGGACAAACCATCACTTCACTTCACCCCGAAGCGAGTAAGTATTTTTCCCTTAATAATATAATCAATCTACACACAAATGAAACAGGACCTTCGACTGGTGATTTCATTTTTTTTTTATGAGGCAGATATTTTCTCTTAACCACGAGCTGGTGCTGGAGAAGCTTGCTGAAAGTGGCCCCCTGGTCTGATAAACGGCAAAAGGGGTGCACTTATTTAGAGACATAAACCTTCAGTCAGTCCGTCAGTCAGTCCCTCCTCTCGTCGTCGGTCACCTGGAGACGGACGAACGGACTCACTGCCCGAAACGTCGAGTTACCGGCTCTTCTCAGAGCCACACACTCCGTCTCAAAGGAGGTGTGTTAGCCTACACGCTTCACAGCAAACCTTCCACTTGACACTCGGCCGGCCTACTCAAGACTCTTAAAGGCTGGCCCTATACAACATTGGTAAAGGTCAAACCATTGCCACAGTTTGTGTGTTAAACCATAAAACATTGCAAAGAACAATACTGGGAAGGCTTTTGCTCAAATGCTAATCTGAGAAACTAGAAAAATGCAAAATAAAATGTCATGGTTTACGCAACGTTCTGTAGTGTAAGAAATAGTTTATTGCTCGCGAGTAATACACTATTTGTTTATGTTTGAGTGAAGATTTCTCGAGAAGTACATAATCACAGACCGTAAGATTTCAACATGGGGATTCTATCATGACCATCTATAAACGAACCGTGTAAAATTTGAAGGAAATCTGTGGACGTCGATGTTTCCCGATCTTCCCAATGTTGTATTGGGCCTTTAAAACAAACTATTCCGCTATATTTGGCTACAGCACTTCGAGGATTACAGTAAGTGGATGCAGCTGTTGGAAACACTTTAATTTGGGACGCTACCGTCTAAGGGCTGGATAGCTCCGATGGTAAGAGCGCCGGTGTGCAAAGCCAGAGGTCTCGGGTTCAAATCCCGGTCCACTCGAATGGTTTTAAAAGAGCTTCTTCCTTGTAACCCCTTCCTTCCCTTCCTCCCGTGTGTCCAACTCTTCCTCTAGCCACGGGTAGCTGCGATCCTGGATGGGATCTGCACGGGGACCACTGCTACTATTTCTCCCCCCAGGAGACCAGCACGTGGACCAGTGCCGAGACGCTGTGCACTGCCATGGGTCCCAACACTCACCTGGCCAGCATCCACAGCGCCGAGGAGCAATCCTTCATACACGGTCAGACCCAGTTTAAAGGGATAACCCAACATTGGTCGAGGTCAGAGAATAGCATCAATATGTTGTCTGATCCAACATATTGTTGCACCCGCGCGGCTGTTGAGTAGACAGGGGCCGGGGCACATTAATATATGAGCAAGTTCACTCAAGACTCTGTAAAGAGAATGAGGGTTGCAACACTGAGTTATACAGGCAAACTATACATGTGGTTTTATTGGTACTGTGTAGGCCATGGTTCAAGGAATAGTGAACCAGGGCCACACACAGTGTACAGTGTACATCCTGTCCTGTTGGTGTGGCTCCTCATTTCCCATGCGGGTCATTCCATTTGTCCTATGGGTAAATCTGGTAAGTTATCCCTAATCTACTCTATACAACTGTAGGAACATTCCAACATAAAACAAAAGGAACACAAGAAAATTAGGGGGGGCAATTTCCATCTCCCCTACAATATGCATGGAGTAGCACACCTGCATGTGAAAAATTCAGCTCAATCCGCCAACCGAGTCTCGAGAAAATCGCTTCATTTGTTTCTCGAAAATGCAACATTCAACGCCTTAGTGTTCTGAAAAATAGTTCAGGTCTCGGGTCCGAGATGTAAAGGATTCTTTACTCTTTTCTCCAAAAATACAACATTTTAGACAGAAATATTTCAGTGCGAGGTTTCTACCATAACTATCTTTAAACTGTATTAGTTTCTTAAAGTTTAGTGGGCCTGACATTTCGATCCTAGCAGGACCTTTCTCAAAGGTCCTGCTAGGATCCTGCTAGGAGAAAGGTCCTGCTAGGATCGAAACGTCAGGCCCCCTAAATTTTAAGATTTGCATTTTGGTAATTTTAGTCAGTAAGCAGTTTGCAACATTTGTGGTATATCACTGTATTAGTGTCATGTAAATATGTGAACATTTCTGTTTTTCGATCTTACCAATGATATGTAGGGGCTTTAAGATTTGTGTTACGATGTGGACGTACCTAATAATCATACTGAAGCTGCCTATATTTTTTCAAACAATCTTGTATATGCAAGTGCTATACTTGACCGATTACGCCCTGTGGGTCACGTGACCTATAGTGTGTATCAAACATAGAGCTTTATAAATAAACTAGAGTGTGCACTCATCGCGTGACGCGTGCCGACAAGGGGACTGCGACGCCATTACCAAAGAGGTGCAAATGCACGGATCTCTATGGGGCAAACTAATCCCATTTTTTTACAAAAGAAAGTAGGACATTAAAATTCGCCAATCCCTTGAGGTATCGATGGCCTTTCCTTTCATTACTAAAAACCATTTCTATAACATTTTAGTTTCCGCATTCACAACTTTTCGGCTTTACCTTTCCCCATTCACATTACGCGCGATTGCTACTGACATCCGGGCACTTCGAGCTGAAGTTGACCTCTTTGGTAATGACGAATGCGCGTCCATGTCGGCACACGTTCGTATCGCGCGTTGATAGGGGAGTGCGCACTCTAGTTTATTTATAGAGCTGTCTATGGTATCAAACAATCAACAAACATGGCGGCCCTCATATCTAGGTGTCGCTGTTGTAAAGTACATGATGATTGTAGCTCTGGTTTGTTCGAGCGAGGCTTTTCTTTCACAAAATCAGTGTTCCTGCCTAAGCCCATATCACAGTAAACAAAACCTGCATCACAAGAGAAAATTATCAATGAGAGCTTGAAAACCAAAATTAATTATATACCAGTAGAAAGGGTATGGAATTTACTTCATTATTATACCAGAACATCTAAAAATCATAAACCATATCAATAGAACAGTGAATTGGATAACACCATCATTTTTACAAACCTAAAAATATACATTATATTAGACATTATTATACATGGTGTCACCACAAACCCTCCTATACTAAAAAAGAGACATAGGAATTTCACGTAGTTTGGCGTTTGTATAGATTTTATGCGTCGCTACGGGCGTTCCCGTAACTCGGCGCATATGTGACCCGGCACAGCGACATGAGGAATATCCCACCAAAACACTTTTCGAGTAAACAACGCCTGAAGTCAAAGTATCTTCTCAATTCGAATAAAAAAATTATTTTTGTTTTTTTGTATTTTCGGAAAGTTAATGTATTGGAGGATATTATGTCCAAAGAATTTTTCCGATATCCGTCTCTAAATGTTAAAAAAACGAGGATTTCGCGGGAGTGTTTGTGCACTGTTTTCATGAAAATGTAAGTTCCTGCCTTTATCAATGGCCGCTTTTGAGGAGTTAGAATGGAGCTGCTATAATTGTGTCTGGTACCAAATGAACGAGCGAAGTCCCCTTGTACTATTTACAACAAAGTTCACACGGAAATAATTTTGATATCATTTGAAAGCTAATGGTATACTCTTTCACATCATTAGAAAATCTCAAAATCTCAAAAGTGGGGGTTATTCCTCATTATGCTGTGCCGGGTCACATATGGGTTGAGTGGCTCTATGACGTTAGGCCCTGTTCTGCACCAAATCAGATGCAAAAAATACCCACTATAAGTCACGAGATGGCATTCAAACACTGGTCGCGCACTCGGTGTATTACACGTGAATCACGTCAACAGATTCCACTGCGAGCATTTCAATAAAGGGTGTGGTTGGATTGCGGTGCATTCTTTTCTTTTTTTTGGCAGTTCGGGTGAGCGTGCTACGCAAACGGATGTGGACGGGTCTGCACGCTGCCCAAGACAAGGACTACGCGTGGATCGACGGGTCCAAGGTACGCAGGCGCACTGAGCACGATGCCCCCTCATCGTTGCTACATCGATGTGTGATCCGATTCGCCCCAACCCCCTCCGATCGAGTGGCCCTGCTAGCATCAGTCAGGGTGTAATAGAGAGGTTTTGCATGCCTGCGAATACGCGCACGGATACGTCATCACTTTGAGTGCTCCTATAACATGGATCCGTAGCACACTAACTTAATTGGCGAACGCCTGCAAGACGGATAAAGCCGGCCATTCAAACAGAACAAACAAAATACAGGAAATAATAACTGGGATTTGTTGTTATAATTTTTTAGAAGAAACGAGACAAGTTTTATCATGTGAGCGGTTTTTTTTCCTAGACTGATTTCTCGATGTGGGATTCCGCACACAATGAGAGCAGTGGTGATTGCGTGTTGATCGAGTCCAAGATGTCGAACATCGGCTTATGGAACGGAGACAGTTGTGACAGTCAGCACCGCTACATTTGCAAGCAACCGGTGGCTGGTAAGTACTTCACTACTTGATCCAAGATAAAAACGCACTGTCTGTCTGCCTGCCTGTCTGTCTGTCTGTCTGCCTGCCTGCCTGCCTGCCTGCCTGCATGCATGCATGCCTGTCTGTCTGCACGTCTGTCTGTCTGCCTGCCTGTTTGTCTGGCTGTCTGCCTGTCTGCCTGCACGTCTGTCTGCCTGTCTGCCTGTCTGCCTGCCTATTTGCCTTCCTGCCTGTCTGCACGTCTGTCTGTCTGTCTGTCTGTCTGTTTGTTTGTCTGTCTGTGTTCCATACCGTGACTGTTTCGGGTTCGTTCCATGAGCTTCCCCGGGTAGACCTGCTGGGTACCCCCCCCCCCACACACACACACACCCCAGTGACCCTGCTTTCACGCTGGGTATGTTAGGGGTGATGACGTCAGAGCCGACCGGGGTAACCTTCGGGGAAAGTGTATCAGTCACCTTACAGCCAGCGACCGCCATCCTACTGCGATGGTTACATGGTATTCTACCCTGTAGCCGTCACCATTACAGTATCCCGACGTCGTTTTCCATAGGCGTTGTGTATGGCTGTCGGTCTATAGGTTATTAAGGTCTTTGACTACAACCCAGATTGTTTGTTCCCGCTTGTGTAATATCAAAGGTGAACAGCCTGCAGCCAGTATCAACCATCTCACAAAATAATGTCAACTATCATGAAATACTGACAAGTATGTTGTGCATTTCTCTTCCTGAAGCGCTTTGCAACATGCAGTACAACATGAATGGGCTACATATAGGCCTACACTTTATATGTACATGTACAAGTACAGGTACATTATGTGCAGGAATCGTGTACTGAGATGTAAACCACAGCAGCGCGCATGCGCATGATTTTGTTTACGTTGGAGGGAAAGATGTTAAACAATGAATAGCTGATATACTTTGACTCGCATACCTACGGAAAAAAAGTCGCATCCATCACGTCATCACGTCATACACATAATCGGAGACCCCTACGTCAATACGTGCATATCAAGCAAGAACCAGCAGCGATGCGTTGACGTCGCACAATAGAGGCCGACCGTTTGTCCCGCACCAGGAAACTCACGCCATATTTCGATGCGGGGCTGTTGTATGTGGTCGGCATTCTCTCCTCGCTTTCTCCGTTTGCACATTTTTTTTTGTCTCGTGAGCACGTGACCTCCGCGCCCACTACGTTCACTCAATCCTTCAGGGCCGATCGGCACAGCGGTTAGAACACCCGTTATTAGCGTCGTGGAAGCAAGATGTTTGCACTCTGCATCACCGTTGTCTCCTTGGCAACTCTGGCATCAGGTAAGCGTGGATTGAGCGGCCAAACCAGATTGGTCTTTATAATTGGGGCGTATACTGTGCCGAGTTGTAGAACATGTAGGCCTAATCCTCGTTAAATCACACTGAGCTTGATTTGTGAACAACATACTTCCGCCTGAGAAAGACCGCACTTTCGTGGCAATTCTATAGGAAGTGTGTATAGGCCTATCTCGAATCAAAACTGGTTTGTTTGCTGTAAACCCGAATGGGATTACCTTTACATTAGTTGCTGTTTACCCTCGTAACACTGAGTGTCCTAGTCGTACCCGTTCTGTCTCGCCTTAAACCGCTTGGCTGTGTTTTCACTCCGACTATTCCCTATCAAAGTTACGTCCAAAGTGAAAATGGGCCCAATTTCTATGTGCCTTTAAAGTCTTTAACCTCCTGCATAGTATTTTCAGTCGAAGACCCATATATGGACTGTGAAGAAAAAAGTGACCAAGCCCTGCCCATCTTTGGTCCAGTTATCAACTATGTATCACGGGATGGGCGCTCTGGGTATCTATCCCCTAACCGCAAGCTGTACACATTCTGTCCCGTAGAAATTGGGAGATGATAGTTTGATCCCGTGGCGCGGTTGCGGTTTCATAAGCTCATTCTCTTTGCGCCGTGAGGGCCCGATCGTTCGACCCTCGTGCGACCTTTCTCGGGGGCAGAAAATGCGCTGTGTACAGACTGCGGTGCAATATTGTGCTCGGTTTGCGGTTCATAGTCAGCACTCTCTTGTCCCCAGTTGAGAGAGCTCTTCCGTCCTGTCTGGTTGCAGACCCCTGCTGCCCTATACAGTTATTCACAGGGGCTGGTTTTCATACCTCCTATCCCAAAGAGCACGCAGTCTCCACCCAAGGACATAACCCTTAATTTGCCTGATGTTCATCTACTACTGTGGATTGTCCATCGCCCCAAGACCCCAAGCCGTTGTCAGCTGTACACATCTACTTGTTTCTCTCGCAGGGTCTCTTTGCCATCCACCTGTGCCAAAGGACTGCTTGAACTGCATCTGCTGGGTAGCGTCGCGTTGCATGATCCCCGACCCACTCTGCCACCAGAAAACCCCGGGGGGCTTGACATTCTGTGGACCGTACCAGATCACAGAGAATTACTGGATAGATGCCAAACAGAAAGGAGGAATTCTCAATGGAGGTCAGTAGAATACAGGGCATCCAGCAAACCCCAAACACCCAAGCCCCTCCCACCAACCCAATGCATCCAAGCCCCTCCCATCAACCCAGTACATCCAAGCCCCTCCCACCAACCCAGTACATCCAAGCCCCTCCCACCAAACCAATACATTCAAAGCCCCTCCCACCAACCAATACATCTAATCCCCTCCCACCAACCCAATGCATCCAAGCCCCTCCCACCAACCCAATACATCCAAGGCCCTTCCACCAACCCAGTACATCCAAGCCCCTCCCACCAACCCAATACATCCAAGCCCCTCCCACCAACCCAGTACATCCAAGCCCCTCCCACAAACCCAATACATCCAAGCCCCTCCCATCAACCCAGTACATCCACAGCCCCTCCCACCAACCCAATACATCCAAGCCCCTCCCACCAACCCAATACATCCAAGCCCCTCCAACAAACCCAGTACATCCAAGCCCCTCCAACAAACCCAGTACATCTAATCCCCTCCCACCAACCCAATACATCCAAGCCCCTCCCACCAACCCAGTACATCCAAGCCCCTCCCATTAACCCAGTACATCCACAGCCCCTCCCACCAACCCAATACATCCAAGCCCCTCCATCAAACCCAGTACATCCAAGCCCCTCCCACCAACCCAGTACATCCAATCCCCTCCCACCAACCCAGTACATCCAATCCCCTCCCACCAACCCAGTACATCCAATCCCCTCCCACCAACCAGTACATCCAATCCCCTCCCACAAACCCAATACACCTTTCTGACATTTCAGTACACCTTTCTGACCTTTCTGACTTGTGTCTCAGACTCAGACCTTACTTGGATGACTCGGTACTTGAACTTGAACTCAAGAGATTTGACTCAGACTTGGACGCAGACTCGATATTTTGCCACTCAAATTCAAGTCTACATGGTGTCATCAAATTGTTGTTGCCATAAGTACCTTCTTTTTGGTTTTGTTTTCAAATCAGGCTGGATGAAATGCGCGGGTTCTTTCCACTGTTCCAAACGAGCGGTGCAGGCGTACATGAAACTCTACGCCACCGAAGACCGTCTCGAGCACGAACCGACCTGCGAGGATTTTGCCCGCATCCACGCCGGAGGTCCGAACGGCTTCAAAGAAGACGCGACTTTGCCGGCCGGGAATTTGGTCAAAGAGTGCCTCGAAAATAACTTGGCACCCATGTGCCCCATGTACGACTGACACAGACTTGCACAGGTGCGGAATTTTAAGTTTGTTTAAAGAATGACGCCCGAAGCACGGGAATTAAATACTTAAAGTTTGGAATCCAACGGTAAGCTGCCATATACTCAGAGTTTGTAAACACATTCTGCTATCATTGGGAATTAAACGTCGTGACTTGATTTTAAAAGAACTTCACACATTAGTATGTAAGTAAAGCTTACTGCGCTTTGTTTTATCAATTTACAGGTCTGCATTTATGTCTGATGATTATTCTGATAACCATTTTACAGATTAGTCATAGCTACATTGTCGCTTTTTGTTGTACAGTACAGTACAGTACAGTACAGTTTAGGTCCTCATTTTGAAGCTTTAGGCTTCATATGAGTCAGGACTCCTAGGAGCCTGGTGAAACCAGTCTTCGAATGTGTTTCTCTTTTAATCTGCTCAATAGAAAGATCACCCAGTAGTCCTGAGATACCTATCCAGGGATCTCGATAGTACGGGACTCTAGGGATAAAAAATAAACTAAGCTTGGTCAAATTTGTATTTTCCCTACGACATATATGAGCTATGTATTTCAGATACTGAACATTAATATAATCCCGTAGTGGTTGACTTTTTGTTATGCGCTCTAGATCAATATTAGCAAAGAAAAGGGCATGATTAATTTCGCCTTCTACTAGTGATGGTTTCCTGCGGAATCCATCCTTGATCATTCACCTTAGAAAACCATACCAATTACTTTCAAGCCTTTTTATTTCTTTCTCACTTGGCCTCCAGCATTGGGTAGCATATGCTAGTCTAGGACGAACACATGCTTCAAGTATTTTAGTCCGAATGGGCATATGTACTTCCCTGTCACAAAGGACCCCCTTGAGTTCATAAAATTTAGCTGTAGCCTTAGCAATTCTTTGGTCAGTGGAATTTCTACCATCATTAAAGATGGTGTGGCCAAGATAGCAAAATTCAGACACATTTCCAAGTTCAGTACCATCAATGACAAGATTTATGTCACTCGTAGATGTATTAAATTGCATCACTTTAGTTTTTTTGAAAGAAATTGTTAAGCCAAAACGTTTACAAGTGGTGTTCATTATATTCATAATTCCCTGTGCCTCAGCAATGCTCATACAAAATAAAACCAAATCATCGGCATACAAGAGCCACCGCAATGTTTCAACTCCATTCATTTTCTTGGTTTTCCTTTGTTCCCTGTTCGTGCATTCGCTAGGAATACGGTAATCAAAGGAGACACCCCATCCACCTGGATATTTTCTGTCAATAGCCTCTGCACACACTTTCAGGACAAAATCAAAATAGAACTTATACAATGTTGGACTTTCTAGGCCTCCCTGTCTACAGCCAGATAAAATATCAAACTTTAATTTAGTCCCAGCAATACATGCAGTTGTACCATCATATAATTTTCTGAGAATGTACACAAGAAGTTTGGCACCGGTGCGTAGTTCTAAAACCCGAAACAAAAAATCTCTAGGGATATGATCATACGCCGCTGTTAAGTCAACAAAGACTAAAACAAGAGGCCCAGCATGCTTTTGAATAACATTCTTGATGACAAAGATTGCATCCACAGTTGACCGACCTTTTCTAAAACCAAATTGGGATTCAGAAATGTTCAGCTCATAGGTTTCCTGCAACCTGTTTAAAATTACACGAGGGACCATTTTACTAAGATTTGATCCAATAGACAGCGCCCGGTAGTTTTCTGCTAGAGACTTCAAACCCTTTTTGTAGAGGCAAACTACCTTCATAGCAAGCCAAGCCAATAAAACAATTTAAAAAAATGATAATAAAACAATTAATAAAAAACATTATTATGTCCTGTGTGCCACACCCATTGAGTCCGTGCACCTTACACGATCGGACAGGGGTCATGACGTACAGAATGGTGATCTCTTCTGACATTAAAGGATACTTTAAACTGACCTCTTACTTTCGATAGATGAAATTCTGAAATGGTATAGGGCCTGTACAGTTGTATGACAATTCTACATGTACATGATCGCGGGTTCGTGACTTACTTCACAAATTGCGTGAGCGAAGCAAAAGAAAGCAGGGGTTCGGGAGCTGATAACCTCCTGGAAATGGACCTCTGTGCTGCCAGCCAAAGCTCCCGATGTCAAAAAAGTGTCATATACCGACAGTGAAACTAAAATAATAGTCACAGCGGTAGGCTTACTTGGCGCTACTGCATTGCAAAGAAAGACTCAACCTTTCATCTCCATGCTTCGAATAAATTCAGTGCAGCTCGGTAACAACAGCAGAACCCCCCCCACCTCCCCGGCGTTTGGGTCTGTCGCTTGGTGGCAGCAGACATGTCCCCTTTCATTTCAGCGTTCCGAGCATTTGGCGCCCTGGCTGAAATGGGTGCAAGAGCTCAGTCAGTGTTTACTTAACCCTTGATCGGCCGCTCTTGCTGGTAAGTCCAACTGTACACGATCATTATTTTTACTCCAAGCTCTGTCTGTCTGTCTGTCTGCCTGTCTTTCTGAGTAACTGTCTATCTGTCTGTTTGCCTGTCTGTCTGTCTGTCTGTCTGTCTGTCTGTCTGTCTGTCTGTCTGTCTGTCTGTCTGTCTGTCTGTCTGTCTGTCTGTCTGTCTGTCTGTCTGTCTGTCTGTCTGTCTGTCTGTCTACCTGCCTGTCTATATGCCTCCCTCCCTCCCTCCCTCCCCGCCTGCCTGCTTGCCTGTCTGCCTGCCTGCCTGCCCACCTGCCAGCCTGTCTGTCTGTCTGCCTGTCTGCCTGCCTGCCTGCCCACCTGCCAGCCTGTCTGTCTGTCTGCCTGTCTGCATGTCTGCCTGTCTGTCTGTCTGTCTGTCTGTCAGTCTGTCTACCTGCCTGTCTATATGCCTCCCTCCCTCCCTCCCCGCCTGCATGCCTGCTTGCCTGTCTGCCTGCCTGCCTGCCCACCTGCCAGCCTGTCTGTCTGTCTGCCTGTCTGCCTGCCTGCCTGCCCACCTGCCAGCCTGTCTGTCTGTCTGCCTGTCTGCCTGTCTGCCTGCCCACCTGCCAGCCTGTCTGTCTGTCTGCCTGCCTGATCATTTTTTCCCTTTGCTCTTTTATGGTACCTAGGCAACGAAGCAGGCTTGAGCAGCGGGGCTATCGTAGGCATTGTCCTGGGTGTCTTCACGCTGACTTCTCTCGCCACTATCACCTCCGTCATTCTCTGGAAGCGCACAAAGTTCGGAAGCAGCGCCAGCCCCGGTCCCCACCAATCGGCAGGCTTCGATAATGACCTCTATATGACCTCCGGCGATGGCATCACAACAACCTCAGATGCCTAGTATAATGTTATGGTCGTTGCGAGTCCTACGTGCTTGGAATTACCCCGTAAATTGTACTTGCGGTCGCCTTCCGTATAGTGCAACCCCGTCGAGCCAACGGGTTTAAGATCGCACAAGCACTGCAGACGACGTGATTGGACTGAAATCCGACACCAATTTTGGCCACCGATCCGACTAACATCGCACTGTTCGCTCAGCCGGGTCGGCGTGCGTCTAGAGCCCCAGCTATGCCGGCCTACAGTGACTCATTTACCGTATGGATCCATTGCATACGATGATTGATCTTTGAAAGTAGATTCGCAACATTGAAGGTTTTTTTCTGAAAACTCCAATATTGAAGGAACTCTTTTGACTCTTTTCAAAGGTTGGGGGGATTCTTACATCGAGAGAGGTTCTGGTGGGATGGAAACGTTAGGGCCTTTGAGTTTAGTATAAATTGTTGTCATGCACGTGTCTAAGCATTTTCGTTTTTGCTTTAAAATGTATTTTGAAAAATGACAAAGAAAACTTCGGTTGGACCAGTAATTCACTAACGTAACAAAAAGTAACCATTGACTTTTTGGGAGGGCTACCATCTTAGGGCTGGACAGCTCAGACGGTAAGAGTGCTAAAACAAAACAAAAACAGAGGTCTCGCGTTCAGGTCCCGATCCGGTCAAAGTTTTATTTTTCATTTTTTCTTAGAATAATATTCTCTTTAGCAGTGATTTCATGCTTACTGTTGGTTCTTATTTGTTTGAGGGCGACACGGGAATGTAAATGGACTTTAATGCAGTATAAATACGGTATACATAATGGTACGAATTTGATATACATGTGGTAAGAAATTAACACCAATTTGGTATAAATTCCGTATAAATATGGTAACAATATTTGATATACATTTGGTAAATATTTAATATAGCTTTGGTATAAATTGGATATAAATTGGTGGGGAAAATTGGTTTATATAGGTAAACTGGAAATTACAGTATTTCATATAGCGCCTTTAAAAGCCCTATACAACATTGGTAAAGGTCAAAAGATTGCCACAGTTTGTGTGTCAAACCATAATTCCAAAAAAACGTCACGATTTACGCACCGTTCTGTAGTTTAAGAAATAGTAAACTATTTGTCGATGCTTGAGTGAAGATTTCTCGAGAAGTACAGCATCCCAGACCTTAAGATTTCAACTTGAGGATTCTATCATTTTATTTGGTCTCCATAATTATACACCTTTCATGTAGGCCTAACAAAAAAATCAACATTTAGGAGAGTCTGACGTTTCGATCCTAGCAGGTCCTTTCTCAAAAGACAGAATTGCTAGGATCGAAACGTCAGGCCCGCCAAAATTTTGATATTAGCTTTTGGGTCGTTTTAGTCAGTACGCAATTTGCAACATTTTTGCATATCACTGTAAACTTTCATAACAGTTAGTTATCTGATTATAATTGATTGAATTAACCATTTTACGATACTGATTTATTGTTAGTTATTATATTATGATTATTTTTTAGACTATTAAATCTTTAATAATTTGTTTACAAATCTTTAAAACACAACGATTTTTTGGCAAATCTATCATTATTTCTAACAAGGAAGACGTGGCATTATTTAATTGGCTCAAGTGAAGTAAACTCTCCCCTCCCCTCCCCTCCCCTCTCCTCCCCTCCCCTCTCCTCCCCTCCCATTCCCTCCCCTCTCCTCCCCTCCCCTCTCCTCCCCTCCCCTCCCCTCCCCTCCCCTCTCCTCCCCTCCCCTCCCCTCCCCTCCCCTCCCATGTCCTATCCTCCCCTCCCCTCCACTCCCCGCATATTCAGCAATTTTTTTGTGAGTTTAGAAGACGAAATACGAACAAACTGGTCTCAATGTTGGGTATCAAAGCGTGGGTGCATGGTGTCGGAAATAGACTTCATTTCTGACTTATTGGACAGAGTGTTGGAATTGCGAACAACACCAATACGCCGTGATTGTGAAACGGCAGAATGACCACTGATGGTACGGATAGCTACAACGTATGCTTACGCGTATCCGTTTCCGTACGAAACCTCTCTAGACTACACTGACTCACGGTTAGCGCATGTTAGTGCTCCCCCTACATGAAAATAGCCACAAAACAACTTTCTATTTTATATGGCTACTGATGGTGACAATAACCTATTAACCCTTCCTGTTGTTTGTTTAGTAACTTCCCGTAGAAGACTATACATGGGTACCGTTCCTACACAACAGGAAACGGAGGGAACGTCAGATTTTGGGCCGAGCGTTGCTTTGTACAATGAATGACGTATAGATTCCTGTTATTGCTACATAATGATAATGGTGGTTATCGCCTGTACAGACCGCCTTCGAGTAAACTGGCTACTAGTCGTTTCGAAGCTGAACCATTATCGCCCGGCACACCACGAAAATTATATATGTGACCCGGCACAGCATAATGAGGAATAACCCCCACTTTCGAGATTTTGAGATTTTCTAATGA
Source organism: Luidia sarsii (assembly GCA_949987565.1). Taxonomy (NCBI): domain Eukaryota; kingdom Metazoa; phylum Echinodermata; class Asteroidea; order Paxillosida; family Luidiidae; genus Luidia; species Luidia sarsii. The sequence continues at coordinate 24,670,037 of OX465106.1, forward strand.
TGTGGAAAAAGTATACCATTAGCTTTCGAATGATATCCAATTTATTTCCGTATGAACTTTGTTGTAAATAGTACAAGGGGACTTCGCTCGTTGATTTGGTACCAGACACAATATAGCATCACCAGTCTAACTCCTCGAAAGCAGCAATTCAAAAATGCAGGAACTTTATATTTTCATGAAAACAGTACACAAACACTCCCCCGAAATCCTCGTTTTTTCAACATTTAGAGACGGATTTCGGAAAAATCCTTTGGACATAATATCCTCCAATACATTAACTTTCCGAAAATCCCCCCCCCCAAAAAAAGATTTTTAATCGAATTGAGAAGATACTTTGACTTCAGGCGTTGTTTACTCGAAAGGTGTTTTGGTGGGATATTCCTCATGTCGCTGTGCCGGGTCACATATTTTAGGAGGACCGAAACTGATTTTGAGAAAAGTCCTGCTAGGATGGAAACCTCAGGCCCTCTAATTATTTTCATTTTTTGGAGATTTACTTTTCGGTCATTTTCGTCAGTCAGCGGTTCGAGTGAAACGGGGTCGAATTCTTTGTCATTATGTAACTGCAAAAAGCAAAGCAACTCTTGCAGACGCACTTTCTCCTTGGGAATGGCAACGGTGCGGGTAAAATGGTGATGCCTCAATATCGGTACCTTGCTTAATTTACCGCATGATATTGTGCACAGAATGACATGAGTCACACATTTCAAAAGCCAAAATGGAGGCTTGCCCTACTTGACGTAATAAGCATCGAGTGCTCGGTCCATTGCCCAATCTAAAGGCCCTATACAACATTGGTAAAGGTCAAAAGATTGCCACAGTTTGTGTGTTTAACCATTAAACATTCCAAAAAGAGAAATCCTGCGAAGGTTTTAGCTCAAATGGTAATCTTAGAAAGTAGAAAAAGACAAAAAAAATCGTCACGGTTTTCGCACCGTTTATTTCTCGCGAGAAATAAACTATTTTTCGATGTTTGGGTGAAGATATCTCGAAAGTGTGCAGAGTGAAAACATAATTATGTCCCTAATGCCAAACCCTTGTTGTGGTGCATTATCCTTGACACAAAATAACGTTATTTCTACAAGTACAGTTATGTAGTAAGTACTGGATGCTGAGCAGTGGGCCTCGGCTTTAAGTACTGTAAAGTGCCAAAAGGCTTGTCTCGCAGTCTGCGGCGAAGCCGCTGGGGCTGAACTATCGACAATGCACGACGTACGGTCGTCAAAAGTATCTCTCGTACGTGTGGTCCCTCTCCACCGCTCGCTCGTGGGCCGGCGCCGGCGGCTGGTGCTGAGACTGAGCCGAGCCGCCGCCGAAAATCTCCATGTAGTCGTTCTCGACGTACACGTTCCGGCCGGCGCCCTCGCCGCCGCCGTCGAAGCGCCGGAGCGGGGCTCCGTCCGGGAGAACGCCGCAGCCGCCG